>JAFJYG010000393.1:0-46597 GCA_017366145.1 Cadophora sp. M221
GGTGAGGGGAGGTGAAGTGAAGTGGGAATTCAGGAACTGTGCGCTTGCATTTGCAGCAATGCCAGTTCCAATGCTCATGCCTATCTATCATTACGATGGGGTGTGGTGCAGTGTGTTGTGCTGTGATACCAGTAGGTAGATAAGTAGGTAGATAGTCTAGGTATGAGAGAAGACGTCCCCAGGATGACAACAAGCCAGTCTCGAGTTATCCAAACACACGATACCAAACAAAACCATGAGGACCAGTTCCTCTCGAAGATCAATTCGCACCCAGCGTTCCCGGCCAGCACATTATTGGGTACCTGTGGGTATCTCTCTAACTATCTCTCCATACTCCGCAGTCCGCAGTCCGGCCATCGCAAGATTTCTTTGCCGCCAGCCGTTGTTCTCACGGTCTCACCCTCTTCCTCACCGTCCCGTACCCTGGCGGGTGTTGGGGGTTTGGGCTTGGGCTTGCGGTGATGGCTTGCGGTGGTGGCTTGCACCGTTGAGCATTTGAGACTTGAGAGTCGAGAGTCAAGAGAGCGTGGGGGGTTTTGCTTTGTACTGAACAGTCTGTCTGGTGCAGCACGGTACAGTACAGTTCCCGGGAAAGCGGAAAAGAGCTCTTCTTCACTCCCCAGTCAGTCCCATCATCCAAGTCTCCACCTGGCACCTGGGCGGTCTTGACTGAGTCCGAACCAGCCCACAGCCAGCCAGTCTATCCAGCCAATCCACCAATCAGCCAGCCAATCTCACGGTTAAGCGAGGAGGCGAGATTTTCTGTTCTGTCCCTGGCCTCCCCTGGCCTGCCCTGCCTGCCACCACGCGGACGCAGGTGCCAGAGAGGACATCGAGCGTTCATACCTGGATAACTAACCGACCAGGATATCTACACTGACAGCTCGCTCGGCCGACTGGCCTCTTCGGGTGCAGGCGACGCTTCCCGCCCTTCCCTTTACCCACCTGCTGCAGTACCTGGGGTAGATTGGCCAATGGGGAGATCGCATGTGGTCGGGGTGGAGATGTTTTCGATATTTGCCGCGAGTCAAGCGAGAGGAGAGGACCTTGAGCCTTGAGGAGCTTGGGAGCTTGGGAGCTTGGGCGGGAAGTGAAAGGATGGACGGGATGGGATCACGGAGCAGCTCTTGTTCTGGGATGGGACGCGATGGGACGGGATGCGATAGGATGGGACGAGCTTGCTTTCTTGGGTGGTGGATGGATGGATGGATGGATGGATGGAATTGGATCTGCCTAGGATACCCGCCCACAGGTGCAGTTGCTGGTGCTGGTGCTCGTGCAGGTGAGTGAGCAAAATCATGCATCGGAGCACGCACGTGTCGGAGCTATAGCCTCCTTCCTCTTTGGGGACATTTCGTCCGTCTGCCGCTGGCTGGTCTTCTTTCCTTATCGATCGTGGGGATGGATGGGTTGGATACAGTAACTCGCAAGAGATACCGGTATGGAGAAGCAGGCAGTGATCAGCGAGTATTTCAACGTTCGTTCACATGCCGATTGACGTGCGATGAATGATTTCCAGGGGGAGCTGGGGAGATGGGGAGATAAAGGTCTGGAGGATCCCCCACTTCACGAGGCGATATGCAAACGTGATTGGAACGTGATGTCTACCTCAGATGCAGAAGATATCCAGGTATCATCCAGCCTTTTCTCTCTCTTAACGCTCTCCACGTTGTAAGCCCTGGAAGTATATCCAACGCGTCTCAACTCTAGCGCTCCAAGTAAGATCTAACTCTCTAACAATATAGAAAAAAAGATATACTTAAACCACAACATACATGAACCTTTCAGAAAGCGTTGGGGGGAACTGTGGACCTCTACAGAGTATGTTCAAAAGTCTGCATAGGCAAGCAAGCACACGGAGACTCCGTAGGTACTGACACAGAGAGAGAAAACCCAGCACCCAGCTACCTCACCGCCGATTGTCTGTGTATCCACAGCCCATCTCCCCATCTCCATCCCCATGCTCCTGTCTGTCACGATCTCGGGGCCGTGCTCAGCTGTCTCATGGTCATGCTCACACTCCCAACCGACAACCCGACGGACGGCACTTATGTGGCTCAGGCTGGCTCAAGCTCAAGCTGACGTGAGGTTCCGGACGGCACTGTATGTAGTCTTGTTCGTAGGGCTGGAGCTGTGCCGCAAAGATGATTCCGTCCGTACTTACTTAAAGTTACGAGGGCGATGATACTTGTACTACCTAGGTCGGTAGGGAGCGTGAACGGATGAGGACCTTTGAGTGTTTGGAGGAGAGGTTGGCGAGTACGGACGAACGACTAGTGTCAATATGCATATCTTGGCTTTAATCTATGGCTGGTGCTGGGTTTGAGGTCTCCCAGCCAGCCAGCCAGCCAGCTTGGAGAGGTCCACCCGCCCGTTCTGAATGCCTGTTCGGAGGTATGGGACTCCGTAAGTACCTATGTACAGTACCTGATTTGTAATTTACCCTAGGTATCGGCACATCAGAGATGATGGGAGAATCTTGACTATCACGCAAGCACTTGGTATTTCCATCTCCTGCCTTCTTCAAGTACGTTTTTTGTTTTCCTCGTTTCTATCTGTGTTTTCTTGTTCCTTTGCCAGTGTCTTTCATCCGGCTTTTTCAAATTTAACTAATCATCGTACGGGAAATCGAGAGAAGAAGATGGATTTTCTCTCGCCCAAGGATGAGTGAGCTATGATGGACAGTAAGTACTGTTAGCGTTCGCTTGAACATATCTGAGATGATGTCAGTCATGTACTTGTACTATCCTGTAATGTTTTGTGTATGTATGTTGAGTGTGCCTTTGGTTCCTCGTTCCACTCCAATAGGTACTGTACAAGTTTCAACGCGTTTATTTATCAAGCCAAAGTTCAGTCCTTGGGTACTGAGGCGTCTTCCTGTGGAGATGTACTTTCATTCACCCATTCATCATTCTCCACAGCATTTACCAAGTCTTGTTATAAACCCAATTTTTCTTTCTTTCCCTTTGTACAAAATCTCTCCATCGTCGCTGGAGGTTTCAGATTTCTATTTCTTTGGACAATGAGGGGTCTGAAGTCCTTCCTTATCGTACTGGACATTTTACGAGTCCCTGGGTCTATCGATGATTTTATCTACTGCTCTGTTTGGAGACGAACTCGCGCTGTCCAAAATACTGTTTTTGTTTGCTACTGATGATCTATTGGGACGGTCGAGGGTCAGTTCTAGTAGTGGTCACTGATGGCGGGGAAATTGTTCTTTGAATCGAACACCGGAGACTATTTCCAGATGGGGAGGAGAGTGAGAAATATGGAGATTCGCTTTATCTTCTCAGAAGGATTCGATTCCGAGGAGATGATATTGTGATACTAGGATTATTTCTTCCACAAAGCATCTATTCCTCGGGATAGAGAAATAGATGGATTTCTTCCCAAGCTGGTTCTTACCAGCTCGAGTTCCTCAATCCACCACTCTCAGCCACGGGGCAACATAAGATTGCAAACCGAGCATTCCACTCACGACAATGGGAGCATCGAAACCCCACTGACCCACCTCAACACCTCACACATCCACACGACTCACTCATCTCTACGCATCAACCCGCTTCTCCCCATCAACAACAACACGTTCCCTAAACACACCACCACCATCATCACTCCCCTCCTTCGGTTCATACCCAGATCCCGAGCCAGCCGCCTGTTTCCCGATAACATCATGTGTAGCATCCCACTCCTCGAGCTCGCTGAGAGGAACTTTGACTAACTCATGAGTCTGCGCACCGCTGTCGAGGACCAGGACCGTTTGGCGAATGGCGTAACCCCCGCGCTTGGGCAGGAAGTGCACCCAGATCCAGTAGTAGAGTGCGCATGCCGCCAATCTATTGCGGGAGAGTCAGGAAGTGCTTTTTCGGGAATGAGGAGTTGTAGGGCAAGCGAACGAGTGAGCAAGTAAGTAAAAGACTTTGGGAGAACTTACATAGCCAACCCAGTAAAACAATAAGTCGCATAAAAGAAACTAACACTCCCAGCATAAATGCCCCCCTTAGGCGGAACCCACGGCATAACCAACAACAGAACCTGAATCAAGATCCAGAAAACCACAACGACATCCCAGGCCCTGAATTCCGGCCTCTCGGCACCAATGCGTTTCCTATGTCGACGGATGAAGTACAACCCCACAGCCATGACGAGGATAAACACAGCATCAGGATACGATTTCAAATCGACCACGAAATCAAATGCGTCGCCGAACGGGGGCGCGACGATCATGAGGACAGTCAGGACGTATTTAAGGAGGTAGGGTCCCAGTGGTGTACCGAAAGGTTGAGTGGACGCCCAGAATGCAGGATAAGGCAAGACGCCCTGCCTGCCGCACTCGCGGATGATACGGCCTGCGCCGATGAGGTTCGACACGAGGTTCCCGAAGGAGGAGACGAGGATTAGGAAGCTCAGTCCGCGGCCGGCGTTGCCTTTCCCGAAGACGGTCTCGAAGAAAATGGCTGCGGCGGCGGTTTGCGAGCTGGTTATCGAAGCCTTGGGGATCGCGGCGAAGTAGGCGATGTTCACGAGCATGTAGAGGACGGCGACTATTAGGAGGGAGAGGGGACCAGCCCAGCGGATTGTGCGGATGGGGTTCTGGTTTGGTCCGTTAGCGAGGGGCTTTCATCTTAGAGTGGTATGCTGGTGAGGGTGAGTACTTTGATCTCATTGACGACATTGAATGCATTTGCGTATCCTTCGTAAGCATAATTCACTCTCACAAGTGCTCTTACTATACCAGATGCATCACCTGTCGTTCCATCGAATGCATTGCGGAAGTTCTGGCCTGGATCTTGGATGGATTTCACGCCGCCTCCTAGAACGACGAAGCCGGTTATCGAGATACTGAAGATTTCCTATCAGCTTGAATCACTCCATGGATAACCGTACTTATAGTACGAGATGGTTTGCATACAATATCAGGATCCCGACTTTGACGACCCCGACGTAGTTGGAAAATCGGAGAGACCATTTGTTGGAGAGGACAACAACTTCATTCGGAGATTAGCGAATCGAAGAGTTGCTTAGAGGAATAGAAAACTTACCAAGAGTAGCCAACGTATATCCAGCCAGCGCAACGCCTTTTGCCTCCCATTCAGTAGGACTATGGCCCGCAATACGAAAAGTATAAGTCGAAAGTACTAAATCCGACATCACACATCAGCCTACTCATCCTCGCTCACAACTCCACCACCCACCCACTCACTCAACCAATCACAAGAAAAAAACAAAGCAAATTTCAACCTCGCTTAAGTACAATAAGTAGATATTCTCACTCACCAATGGCATTGCTACTACTAAAAGCCAGCAGGACATTCAACATCGCATAAGCCGTAGGGAAGAAGTACTTCGGTCGCGGGTAGCCCTGCTCGAGATAAACTACCTGGGCGCCCGAACGGTTGGGGAAATAGGCTGCTAGTTCGAGATAGGTCGACATTCCTGCGGCCGCGACGAGGAACCCGATGACCCAGAATAGGAGGCTGAGGCCGACTGATCCGAGACCTTTGAGGATGGATCCAGCTGTTGGGTGAGGGGGTTGTATCAGCTGAAGTCTTCTTCAAGTTTTCGAAGTATATACAACATTCACGGAAATGGGACCGGTGGACTGTGACGAACAAGAAACGCAGGAAGGGGTTCAAGAAGGGAAGAGAGATTACGGTAAGTCAAAGATGCAACAACATACGCGTAGAAAACACCCCCGTCCCAATCATCTGCCCAATATTCAAAAACACAATCGTGAACCAATTGACCCCATACCCGAGCGGCGACTCCTTCTCCACCGGCGCCCCAGATGCCTCCTGGTAGGAGGGCTGCGAGTCGTTGCCGGCTCCTGCTTCGCGCGTGAACTCTAGATTGCCGTCGCGGATCACGATGTCTTCGTCGGCAGAGGGGGATTGTGTTGCGAGTTTAGCTTTCTCGCCACGGAAGGTGTGCCAGTATGATGACATGGTGGGAGGTTGCCTTTTGGCTTTGTCTTTGGCCTGGATGGCCGGGATGGTGAGAAAAGGAGAGGAGAGAGATTGGGTGTGAGTGAAGGGTGGATATGGGGAGTGTTTATAAACTCGACTGGACTTGAGTTGATGTGATGGTACCGTACTGTTACTGTGCCCTTCCTAGGTATTACCTGGTCAGATCAGATCACTGGCTACCAAAGATCAAACCTTTTCCATTCAATTCTGCCTATACAGTACCAGCACCAGCAGAGCAAACACGAGAGATCCCATCAAACCCATCCAACAAACCTCTCCAATCACCACCCCCTCCTTCAAAACTCAACTGCCTATCTAAACCGCCAAGTCGACCGCCTAGCCATCCCACATTCATCAACAATGACAATCGCAACGAACGTCGATCATGCAACATCATACACCTTCGGTGGTTTCACAGCTTTCCTTACAACCTTCCTACTACGGATGGGGCCAAGTGCCAAGAGCTCTTGTGTATACTACAGGATATGGGTGATTGCCCTACATGCCAAGGGTACCAAGGGATCTAAAGTAAGCATTCGCTATACCGTTGCGGTATTGCGCAATTCGCTAAGGGACGGGGAAAATTTGTTGGAGGTTGAACTGCGTTACTTTGTATATAGTTATATTGTGATAGCTGGGCTGGGCTGGGTTGGGTTGGGTTGTGAACTCAGCCTCTGAGATGCAGAAGCCAAGATGAGTGTGTAATATCGTGTTATTTGGAAACTATATTCAATACGAAGTACTGTACAGTAGGCCTAGTTTCTCATCTGGACCGAAAGCACGAAACAAACTCCTCTCTTTAACCCCTGCTTAGTCCTTAAAACACGCACCTTCTCACTCCTAGCCTCACCCATCCACAACCTTCGGCGTCTCAATAACAACCCAATCTTCATTCTAGACTTTTAAGTCCTTCCTCTCTCAATGTTAACCCACCTCTCACCACCAGAGCATTGTTCCACTCGTACCAGGTCCACCACCCCCATCCCAAACGGAATCCATGGAATCGAAGCCTTTGAGGGATAAAGTGTTGATCCCGACCTACCAGTCAAGATACAAGGTCTTGATGAACGCCATCAAACCCCTCCTCGAGCTGCTTGGTGTTCGAATCACAACCTATGCTCCATATGTAGCTCCCGAGAAGGACGATGTTGTCGCCCTAGCAGGTGGATTCTTCATCTATATCTCATTTCCTCTAGAGCTTCTGAGCGCGGATATTATTACCGATCGAGCATTGGATGAGTTTGGGCTGAAATTCGCGTATGGAAAGATGTTTGCTGTGATGGGAGATGAGGCAAGTGCTCAGAGATCAAGGAAAGGGTTTTAGAAATGGAGCCAGGTTATGTTGAGCATGGCATGAAGAAAGTGAGATTCGGGACGGTATCGAAAGACTAGCAGAATTATTTGAAATCCATGTTAGCTGAAATAACTAATTGAAATACTTGGTATTGACTAGAATACATGTCTTGGGGGCAGTGTTGACACCGACAGAAACTCCTGTAGCAAGTGGAGCTGCTGACAAAGCCACGTTTTCCTACATGAGAAAAGGACTATTGTGGTGACCAGCGATCCTCAACTCAGTGCACGAGCAAAGTTTATATTCAAAGGAGCAACATCGTAATGTACGATGGAACCAGAGAGTTTAGAAACCCGTTCATTGCGTCAATTCGATGCCCTGGTCAAACGAGGGGAGCTGTTCTGGCAACCCAACACCCCACGTTTAGTGCAGGCAGGCCTATTCAAAGTACATACTCCACCCCATCCCAAATCTCACATCTCACATCTCACATCCCAAATCTATCTCAGAAGAAAACAAAATCTGACTCTATTCAAAGTTCCAATTCCGCAGCGCACCAAGCTTCACCAAGAAACCCATCCAAAAAGCCGATGACCCAGGCCGCTCATCTGACCAACACGTCTTCTCAGACACCGATCCCAATTTCGTGATTGATTTCATTGGACCTTCTCACAAGGTCATCCTCAATAAGTATTGTGTCGTGAGGCCGCAGTATGTGCTTCACACGACGGTCTTCACGCCTCAGTCCGATCATTTGAATGAGGGAGATTTCGCGGCGGCATGGGACGTTTTGAGGAGATTGGAGAGCAAGCATATGGTGATTTATAATTGTGGTGTTGAGTCTGGGAGCTCAATTGGGCATAAGCATTTACAAGTCCTGCCGAAGCCGGAGAAGGGGGATTTTGAGTTATTTCCCGATGCTTTGGGGATTGATGAAGGTAGCTATCACCGAGCTGGGATTTGAGATGCTGTGCTGATTCTTGTGAAGAGAAGAACACAGTTCGGAATCTGCCTTTCCGACATGCAGTAAAGAAGTTTTCGTCTAATCCAGATGTCACGGAACTAGCGGGGGTTTATGAAGCATTGCAAATCCTCTCCGGGGTTGAGAGAGCTCATAATGTAGTCTTGGTGGATGAGTGGATGTTGGTGATTCCCAGAGCTTGCGCGAGGCATGGGAATTTAGCAGCTAATGCAGCTTCTATGGCTGGAATGGTCTGGGTAACTAATCTTGAGGACGTGCAAGACTGGGTGGATCGTGGACCGATGAAATTGCTGTGTCAATTTGGCGTTGATCAGAAGTGACTACATGAGCCGTGCAGTTTACTGTTTACATTTTGAAGGACTTTCCAGGCATTTATTTCAGACAGAAACTTTACTGGAGATGGATTTTAGACGAGACTTAGATTCGTTCTATAATGAAATTATGAATAAATGACTGACTGACTGATTAAAGAAAGAGCTCAAATTCCGCACATCTCAGCACTCCCCAAGCTTCGCTTAGCATGCCCCAACCTTCACTTTAACATATGAAAATAACAGAAGCAAGAAAATGCTGGCCCTTGTCACGTCGCCACAAGCATCAACTCTATGTCGATAGCTATGGAAGGCGTCCCTGAAGACGATTGGCAAGATCGGAAACATAGCTATCAGTAGCACCCTTTCCATCAGACAAGTTGTCATCATTAAGCGAGCCAGAGTTGTAAAGACGGAGAGCACGATAGATCGTAGATGCTGTATCTTGATCGTCAAGCTCCTGTAAGTTAGCCTTGAAATGGTTGGTACCAGCTTGGATCATGGAGGAAATTTGTTCCTAAACGCGAAGAGTTGGTCAGTTACAATGTAGTCCCATGAAGTAAAGACTTGAAGAGGACATAACCCGGCTGAAAATGAGGGCTGAAGATGGAGGAGAGGAAAATTTCATCACATACCTGGCTCAAATTATGCTGGCCAGGAAACGCAGGGCTGCCTACGCACTGCATCAAGCCTCCAGTAGCATCACCATCCATGTTGGTTGGAGTTTCCACTCCAACATTTCCGGTGCTCTCTTGCATGATGATGCAGAAGATGACACGCTCCTCGACACCGATCTTGGCAGCTTCAAGGACAGCATTCCAGATCCGACCGATGTCTTCGCTGCTGTCGCCGGTTTGGAACATTTCCGATTTGTTGGCGTTGAATATCTCCTCGAAGGATTGCCAGGAGGACGATGGTGGGCTGGTTAAGATTTTAGCATGTATGATCTTCAATGTCTTGGGATCAGAAGGAAGGATCTGGTCAGATCATGGAGGGGTTTAGGGCGAGTAAAGACTTACAAGGAAGATGCCGGCCCGGAGTACGATTCGAATCCCATTTTGAGAGTTATGTTTGTGTTTGTGAGGATAGGGATGATGAGGATGGATTTGAGGAGATTTAGTACAATGGAGAATGTGCTTGAGATTTGGTAGAGTGAGGATGCTGATGAATATAGGTTCGGAGATAGAGCGATCTGAATGTTCTTATACTGTTTTTCTCATCCAACTGCTAGCATTGCAATACACCAATTCATGCCACCTTCCCATCGGTTTCTCGTACCGCGGCACAAAAAAACAATACAGTCAGAAGTTCCAAAAGCTGAAAGCTCGTGGCAAACAATTCTCACAATGTGAAGCCAATATCTAAGCCAGTTTATGTCTACGTGCCTTGAGAGTATTGAATTCTCACGACTTCCACACCGTTTCTTGATATCCTGCTGTGCAGCAGCAGCCATCATGCACATGGGCGTTGTCCTCTTTGGGAGCACGCTGGAAGTTTCTCAGCCACGCTTAGCTCACCTCAACGGGGAAATGCTTATTCTCTCGGTGAGATGCCGAGCTGTAGGGCTAAGCTTTCAGCAGGTAAGATCTTACACGCATCAAAAGCTCGCTTGTCTAGACGTAAGCGAGACTTGATTTGACAGTTGATTTAAAGCTAAAGGAAGAAATGTCGAGGCTGTTAAATTTTACAGCTCTGTTGCCTTGTAAAAGAGGGTTTTACAATGCCTCGATTCTGACAGCAAGTGAATGGCGGTGTCGATTCCAACGAATTGCGGGAGTCCCGCCTGAAGTCCTGACCAATGACAATATCTGACTGGCGATCACATCCAATTATCATCTGCAAATAATGACAAGATGCCACAAGATCAAAATCGAAAGTGCCAATGCAAAGCTTAAATTTCAAGTAAGCTCTGCCTTGATGGCAAGGCACATCTGATCCGCAGAGGAACTTCTCCGTTTGAACTACAATTGCTACCTAGTGGCTGACTCCCGGTCCCATTCTTCTAGATTCCATCCTCTCCAAAAAGAATCTCAGCATAACCCCAGCAGCCCAAATCGCATCATCGTCCGCATTCACCGCGCTCAACGCATCTGCAAGATACTGATCACTCCATTCCGGCTTCCTGAACGTCTTGATCGTCTCACCATTAATAAACCGATCAAACTCCGCATGTCCCTGATACGTCAAAACCCGTCCTTTCTTCCACACTCCCTGCAGTGCGCAATGTTTCGAACGCCCGATGGAGTGGAACCCCTCGGGGAGAGTAGGCAAAACCACATGGTCGGTGTGTACGAACTGCAGACGGAGTTCCTTGGGGTTGGAGGCATTGGAAGTTACAGGTCCGAAGCGGCTGAGGAAGGCTGTGGTGAGTGTTATAGGGTGAACGCCGACTTCGTAGCCTTTGGGATCCTTGGATACGACGGGCTCGAGTGGCGTAGAAAAGAGGGCATTGCAGATGAGCTGGTGGCCGAAACATGAACCGAAGAGCTTGATATGTGGGTGGGTGATGTAGATTCCTATGCTCTTTTCAACATACTTTCAAGCAAGACGGATTGGTAGGAGCTTTACTCTTGACGAACTCAGTGAGTGATTTGATCCACGGTTCTGCGTCGTAGGCAGCTGCAGCTAGAATTGGTCTCAGTAAAGTTATCTTGCTGATTAAAGATTATGGAGTGAAATCTCAAGCCTACGAGAGAAATTCAGTACCTGATCCCGTGATAATTAACCCATCAATATGATCCAACTCCTCAGAAGTGGGAAGTTCTCCCAGCACGGAGTCATAGCTGCTAAAGTTAAAGTTCAGCTTCGTAAGACCTCGTGTCTTACTTGCAGCATCTCGAAGTAGGCTTTCAAAGATATCGCTGTATAGTCCAAGTTTGGGAAGGACAGTGGGCACTGGGGTATCGCAATCCAAGACTGCTAAGTGAAGACGAGTAGGAGCCATTTCTAATCACGTTTGAGACAGATATAGTATCTGATCTGGGAGATGAGAACTGGAGATATGGCCACCTGGTCCTGATTTCTTATGGGAAATCCTCATATCGTTGGGCCGATGAGCGGCGATGAGTTGGTCGCCTGAGCACCACCATCTCTGACCCACACCACCCACTCTTGAAATCGAGAGCGGGCTGTTGACAAATAAGCGAGTTGAAGATAAGCGCGGGTTATATGGATAAGTAGGAATGACTGATTTAGAACATTTGAGATGACTCCAAAGTCATGAAGCATGAATCGATAACTAGACCGAGGAGACCCAAAGCAGCCGATTGTAAAATAACAAGCCTAAATGCACCTAATGTTTACACGTGACTCGGCCAGCACATGGAAGCAACACAACCTGGAATTGTCAAAAATTTGTCAGGCAGCGAAGAATAGTAAGTTAGTACAAGAACGATACAACCAGGATTTTTTTTCATGATAAAAGACAAAAAGACTCCTCTTTTTTAATTTTTGGAGGATAAAACCACCCCTGATACCAAAAAAAACGATCTACATGAAGCTCCAATAATGAATTTGAGTGAGAAGCTAAACGGTTCCGAGTTATATGAATAAGCTAAGTTCCATAATTAAATAGGCCTGTAGAAGTAAGTATGGGTAATCAGTTTGAGCTATTGCTGAATGCACCTTGTAGATCAATTCCTCTGGTCTCAAGACTATATGGTACTGTTCTCGTACTGCAGGCAGCCTCAGCATCCAAATACTTATGTCAAATATCATGAAAGGTGTTAGACCAAATAAATTTGATCAGAATTTCCAGATTCAATTTGCATCTCTAAGAGGTTCCAGCCCATTGCCACCACCGATCCCGAGCCAGCTTTCAACTTTCACACTAAGACTAAATGCAGACAATCAATGCACATCTTTGTCCACCATGCCATTCCAAGCCTAGATTTCTCCTGTTACAAAGGCTGTAGAGTAATCAGTTTCGTACTCGGAATTGTTCTAGAGAGTGAGCACTTACAGGAGCGTCGCAAGCCTTCTCGCAGAGAGAGGATGCAAGTCCAACAGAAATGAGTGTCTGAAAAAACATGCCTATCAGTCACTTGTCCTTCATAAGTGTCAAAACCTTGAGCACTTACACAGGCGCCCTTGCAAGCGTTCTGGCAAATTTCGAGAGCCGTGCCTTTAAGAGTTCCGCAAGTTCTCTTCGCGATGATGAACTCTCCCTCGGCGGCCGGCGCTGGGATGGCTGCAACAGCAGCAACGAGGACGATGAGATTAGCGAAGAACCTCATGGTGAATAGAGATTGTTGGCTTCGGAAGGTGTTTGTTGGTGGAGGGAAGGTGGTTCGAATTTGGGTTGGAAAAGTAGTTGGCAATGGACCGGAAAACCGAAGAGATGAAAGAAGACGAAGGAACTGATGCTGATGATCTTATTGGAAAGAGTGCTTTCAATCCCTTATATACAATTCTCTCTGCAGTCTGGTATCTTGACATGGCCATGGCCATGTCCCATTGGGTTGAGGGCATCTGGCCGGGCATTGAAGCCGGCGATGAGCCCTCGCAGAAGCTTCTCGGCTTTACTATACTTACAAATGTGGATTTAAAGTTCATCCTCCTAAGCTTCATGTGTTCTTAATCCATCATCTTCTGCTTCTCGGTTGCAGGTTTCCTCCATTGGCCTGGATGGAACTCTACAGGGTCTTTTCGCAGGATCCTGGCCTTCAAATGGATCCATCGAAAATAGCCTTTAGAGCTCAATCGTGCCATTGGGCAATCTATAACAGTCGAAGTTATATGTTGAGCCACCTGAGCCATTCTTGAGTGTCTGAAATAAGCGAGTGCTGTGTGAATGACCATACCAGGATCGCAGCCTTCCGGTGTCAGATCCGGAAGTTCGTTAGCAATGAATCCAACAGCAGTATCTGAGTGGTCGGAGAATAATTCGCAGAAACTCTATTCAAAGGCTTGTCTGTACCCCAACAACATTTTTGGTAATGAGCGGGTCTGGGGCTGAGATATGGCTGATCGCCGGCATACTGTTTCTGGATGGTGATCACGCAACCCACAACATTCCCTGTTATCGTATCTGAATTTAAGCCCACGTGCCATATAGACTTCCTTTTTGGGACTTACAGGGCAGAGCTACACTTCAAACATTTCAAAACTTTAATCAGTGCTGTTGAGCCAAGCGATGGATCGAGGCTTGCACCCACCTCCATCCCCATGGGTTTGCCCAACCACAGCCCTGCATCTTATTGAGATAATGGAACTTTAAGACGATGCATCAGTCTTGTACATCATGCAAAGTCCTGGAGCTACTCAACCCTGAAAGCTTATCAGCTTGTCATATTTGCTATCCTAGCCGACTAGGTTGAGAATGTTTACATACGTCGTTGTGTTCGAGCCAATTCGTTCCTACTTTTTGAAGATCTGCTTTCTCAAAAATATAGAAAATTCACAATTGGAAAATCACCTCTTGGGCAAGACGGAGACGTTCCGCAGAGTTTTCATAGTTCCGGATACGCCCTTAAAACTATCAGATATTTCCAGAATAGAATACGACTTGTACAATGGCGATGGCTGTTGATCACAAGGCTGTATCATCTTGCATAGGCTCTTACCCAGCGCTACTCTACATGGCTCTCTGAAACCAACATGGCTGTTGGCTAAAAAGTAGCTGGGGGGCTGTATCGTTTGTATAAATTACCTTCATGATTATTTATCATGCCGAGGCAAAGCCATATTTTCCTTAGCATAAATTTTCTCTCCTTGTCTTATTCGGATCCCCCGAGAATATAAGAGAAAACATGATACTTCGTACTATCTTTGTTCAACGGCCAGAAAATATGTGTTCTCCACGATAACATCATGCGAAGGGCCAGTCACCTTCCTTTTCCAGATAGCGGATATCCTCACGAATAAGGAGAGTATCATCAACCCGAAGCGGGCCTGGCAGAACACAAACGGCCTCTTTTGAGACGTCTCGAGAAATCCGCGAGATTTGAGGATATAGGAAGAATCCTCATTGAGAAAGGCCCACATGAGTGTAACTTCAAATCTGGAAGAGGTTCTGGAGATTCTCCGGAAGGATCAAGGTTGAAACTCGCTCACGAGAGAGTTGACATCCACACATTTCTCAACTGCAGCCGAGGTCAGAGGAGTGAAGCTTGTTAACTTATCTTCATGGAAATTGTGCGCAATAAAGTATATAACGCAGTCTCAATCTCGGTATAATGGTCTTTTCCTATTCATCGGTATCATTTCTTCTTACATTCAACAACTGGTCCATTTTCATAAAATCGCCTCTCAACCTTTCTTCACTTCACTTCACTACGCTTCAATCTGCACTTCCTTCAACATGCAATTCTTCGCTGTTCTCGCTCTCCTCTTCACTGCTGTCGCAGCAGTTCCGTCAGGCACGGAAGCATCCATGATGGAAGCTAGAGACATTGGCATTTCCGTTGCTCATCGATCTGTCGGTGACACCATCTGCAAGGCTGCTGTAAGTGCATACCTTAACACCTATCCTCTTTCAACTTAAGCTTACTCGTTCATCTTCTAGTGTGCCGTCACTTGCAACTCTACTGTACTGGCTTTGGCCCAAACCAAGTGCCTCGAGATCTGCGTGAGTGCTGCCCCTGGTTGATGATCTTCACAAAGTGCTTACTGATGAATTATATGCCCTTTTAGAATGGCGCTTGCGAGAATTAGATTTACGATTCAGTTTATGTTGCTGGGAAGATGGAATGAAGACAGCTCGGGAGCTGGTGAACGATATGAATTTCCCACTGGTTGGGCTGGGATGATATGTTGAGAGGGGCTTTAGATAGGAATGGCACTGGTTGCTCTGATTTTTTTGACGATACGTGTGACACTTAAAAGCGAGCTGTTCCATTCGCTTCGGGAATTTCACACTCTTTTATTGTATTCCAATTTCTTCAACCAGCGCGCCAGATTGACTCATCGTCACTTGCCAAAAAGAATCTTTCTAATTAAACCCCCCAAAATTTCTGAAATCGATGATACGTTTCGACTTTCATTGTCTAACTCAGACTCATGACTTTGAAGCATCTCTTGTTCTAAAAGATGCCCAAAAATTGCAACGAACCAAAGCACCAGTCAGAAAGAACCGCTGTCGTCCGATCAACAAAGTTTTTCCCGTCAACCCTCAGACCCTCCGTCCCGTTTCGGGACCCTGAAAACCGAAAACAAGCTTTCCTGCGAGGCAGAATCATGCACAAAATATCCACCCCAACAGTTCCCCGGGACCAATAGAGCATAATGTTTCTCTCGGAAACAAAAGCTTGGACATCTCTAGAAGCCTGCACCCTGCCGTTTCGGAACTTTACGCAACTGATATAGCCCGATGGGTCTTTTGACCATCTCCGCAGCAACAGGAGGGTCGTCTCATGTAACATGCTAGCTGGTTGGCAGGAAAAAGAGTTTTTGTATTTATGTATCCGTTCGTCCCCCTCTTCTTTTTATTTCTCAACTACATTCTCGTCTGGTTTCGTCACATATACCCCGTCTTTTCTCTCTCTTCTTCGTCTATTCAATTCTTTCCCGAGAGCTGGCTCTCTTTCTACCACACTTCAAAATGACTCTAAAATACCACATCCCGCTGCGCATTTTGCAGGCTGTCTTTTCTATCGTAGTGCTTGCGCTTTCGAGTTATGGTAAGTCGGAAGCTCGCAGGATCCTTGGCGCTTCGCTAACAAAACACCAGTTGCATTCATACAGAATCAAACTGGATATCATTCCGCTACACAAATAAATTTCCTCATCTTCGTTCCCACCTTTTCGATCGTTGCACTGCTCTTTCTAGAGCTCATGCCTCGATTCGCACCTAAGGGTAAGCCCTGCTTGTCCTCATGCTCATTGCGCTAGGCATGGCTAACATACAGTAGCCTCAAATCAATACATTCATCTGGGCCTCCAAGGCTTGGTTTCGGGTTTATATCTCGCAGGATTCGTTGCTCTTTCAGTTTTCCTCAGCCAGCTTAAATACTGCCAGGGCAGTATTTGCACAGCGGCGAAAGTTGATGCAGTTTTCGGCGCACTCAGTTATGTAGTCTGGATGGCATCTACTACGACTTTGGGGATCGAAATGTCGAGATTTGGATTGAGATATGAATCGACGGGAGCGAGTACGGAAAAGGTCGCGGACAAGGGGGTCTTGGTCTAGGCAGATACAAATGGAATGGGTTGGGGGAGTCGGCTACGTGCCTGGAATCTTGATGAATTGGGCAATAACGGAATGATGGGATATAAAATGCTGGGGAGAGCTGGGCTGTGCATAAGCTTGGAATGATCTCTGCAACCTCTGCTCGAGAATCGCTGGCATTTCAGTCTGTCTCGTTCCATGCCTCGGAGAGGCTCACCAAGCACATTTTGAATGAGGCAATTTCGAAGGTCTGAAGCACATCAGCGTCCTATTCGCACCCCCTGTTTCCCCTAGAACCCTCCGCGAAGTTGGCACAATCCACGAAGTGGCGAATTTCTCGAACGTCTCGGGAATCTCCCTCTATGTCACTCCCGACACGTCCATTTATTATCATTTTATGACGAGCTAGGATCGTCAAAATTACCAAACCACAATGCCTATGCGACCGGTTCTCATTGAAGCAGTTCCGCTGCAATACAAGGAAACAATACCTGGCACGCCTTGAACAAAATAATGCCACACTCTAACGAAGTCAAGGGCAGTCTCTGTGCCGGGTGAGATGAAAGAAAGGCCCATACTGACAATACAGGAACATAAAAGAAGGGATACATGATACGAAGAGCTTCCATATAGCGATCCTCTGCCGAGAAGAGTGCATACCGCCTGTGCCAAGATGTAGATGACGGAAGCAAGATTCTTCTGGTGCCAGCGAAAATCCTCATTTGTCGCTTTGTCGCAAGACGAGCGAGGTCACCTCGAGCTCAGGAACCTAAAAAGGCTGTCGCAGGTCCTACATAAGGACGACGTCGTTGAGTGCAACAGTCATGCCCCCACGCACATTCATTGCGCTACCAACGAGGATGAGACCAGGAACACGGTTGGCCGTTGCTGGGGGGGTTAGACATAGTTCTTAGACGTTGATTATCCAGGCCCCTTTGAGAATGATGATTGAATCTCGGGGGGGAGGTGAGGCCCTAGATATTTTCGTACATAATGAGACAAACTAGGAAGTTCATCAGGTACGTTTATCAATGCCTTTGTCTCATGTGTGCCAATTTGATAGAGCAGGACGGGCGAAAGATTGCCGAGGACGACATGCCCGTGGCAAAGGGACGGAAGCGTAACATTTCGTAGCACCCATGGCTACCTGCCATAATCTTTAGGAGGCAAATTTCAAAGAATCTTGGATAAAACTCAGCAGTAGCCCAGTCCAAAAGACATACAGAACCATCATTTAACCAAACGATGTTTCGTAGAGCAAGATCCAAGTGGCAAAATACTAAAGGATACCTGTCAAGTGCGAGCTTAGCTCCAACTCTTGGTAACCTAAGATTTAACCAATGCTCCATTTGCTTGATAGTCTTGAATATTGGCCGCCCACTCTCTTCCCAAAGCAAACCCCGCGATACACCAGGCTGCAGAGGCCCGGGGTATTGGTGTTGTATAGTTAAGAAGTATGAAGGATATTTGCGATTTGGTCGATTTGATAACTGGTTATCGAGTTCGTGATGTCCCCCTTGATGTACTCCATAACAAGATAACCTGTTACGAAGCCGCCGTCAGCCCGAGTAAAGTAGTCGTGGATGCGCGGAACGCGAACGATACTGCCATCTAGGAGCTGGAATGCCCGTCTTTGGTTGTCTGCCTCCTCAACTGATACGCCAGGATCAAACTTGACGATCAATTCCTCCGATAATTTAATCCCAAGGTTCCCATGGGGCAATCCACCGATAATCTCCCGGTCCGGATGGTGACATCTCTGACCGATATCCGAGTTGCTTAGGCCGGAGCTTGGAAGTGCCATGTTCCTTCTGTCCGCGGAGGTTGCAGGCACTTATACCATGGTGAGCGTTGACGTTGCCCACCAAACCCGAAAAGCCGGCGTCTACACATGATCACGACAACAGCTAGCGGTGTGTTGGAGAGGCTCATATGGCCACGGATGTAAGCTGTGAATAGACGAATCCACAAACCCTGGGGAAAGGCAACTTATCCTGCACTGACTTTATTAAATCTTCGGCCTTCAATAGAGCAACTAATTATTCATCCACAACCTTGGACTCAGCCAGCATCGGAACATCTATCCCAACCACAACTACCTCGTTCGTCTCTACATTAAACCTTACCAACGCCGGGGCGCAGGTGGTTTACCCCCTCTCGCTTAAATACGCTCACCACATTCTTTACACCCTCACTACTCATCATCCTCCCCAGCCCTGATCTCAGCAGACAAGAACTTACACTTCTTCGTAATACCCTCTGCCATTTCCGCAATAGTGTTATCGCTCAAAATCTCAAAGATACTAACATCCACACCCGTCTCCCTGAATATCCAGTTTCTCGTACCCACTGCAACGAGCGAGTCAACACCATACGCACTCGCTGATTTTCTGGTATCCAGATCGCCGGGTAGCATGTTCATGGACTTGGCAAAGAGGGTTATGAGACCCTCGAGGATGATGGATGTGGCTTCTGAAAGTGTTGTCGAGGATGAGAGAAGCTCTTGCATGGAGAGGGTATCAGAGTCAGTTGAAGAGGGGACGAGATCGAGTTTGCTCATGATGGAGAAGCGTGCTTCGCGGTACCAGTATGCATCGCCTACACTATTTTGCTTGACTCCTCCACCTGTTCCAGTTCCTGTAATCAATTGTGCAGGGGTATGGTGCTCGTCCTCTGTGTATCCTGTCATGGCAGCGGCGACGATGATGTGGAAGTCCTAGTTTCGTCAGCAAATCATTCAGTATTGGGAAAGAGCTGCATACCTTTTCGCGAATACCAAAGAATCCCGCAGCTCGCAACATCTCTAGTGTGGCTTCATCTTCTGCAACCATCTGTTGAAATTAGTAATGTACGAGTGCTTTGCAATTCTTTGACTTACCCCCGCACCAAGAATCGGTCCAAGGTCCAAGGAGACAGCAGCCATGCCTTGACTTCGGCGATGATGCGCCAACGCATCCTGAAAACCGTTACCAGAGTTATAATTCGCTTGTCCACGAGCACCGATAGCTCCAGCAGACGATGACAAGAATATGAAGAAGTCGAGGTCTTTAGGCATGCTCTCGTGAAGGTTCCAGCTTCCTTGCATCTTCGGTCTTGTCGCTGTAATCCAGTCTTCATAGGTCATATTGTCAAAGATGGCATCCTGAAACAAATTAACATTTAGATTCAGCGCATGAAAGGGAGTCTCTTACGCGAAGTACAGCAGCTCCCTGGATGACGCCGCGTATTTTTGGCATCTCTTCGGTACAGTTCTGGAGGACCGATATTAATTGAGACCTGTCACAAATGTCACAGGCATATGCTTGTGCGTCAACTCCCTGACTCTTGAGAGTTGCCATGAACTCCATCTGCGGGCCCGATACAGGTCCAGAGCGAGAGAGAAACGCAAGATGCTTGGCACCGTGCTGCACCATAAACATGGCCAGACTCCTACCCAATCCTCCAAGCCCACCCACAAGAACATAGGTGGCGTCAGGACTTAGTTGGAGAGGATGTGAATCTCGCGGGACAACAGATACTAAATCGGCGTCATTCATTTTCAGAACAACTTTCCCGTGTGTGCGCTTTTGGGCTTCTCGGAATGCGCTTGAGATATCGGCCAATGGTAAGACGTTAATGGGTCTGGATTCTCTGACGAAATTACCTCTGACTAGTTCGAAGGCGGATTGGAAGAGACAAGATGACACGGATAGATTGTTCTGAAACATATGCGATATGTCGATTGCGGAGTAGCTGACGTTACGGAGTGATGGGAGGGATTTCAAGGCCGTCGTTTGGGCTGTTTCGCTGCTTCGCATATCGACAAATCGTCCCACTGTAAATGCAAATTAGCTGCTGATATTTCTTTACATCTGAAAGACTCACAATCATCTATACATTTCCAGGTTTCTTCCAAATGCTGTTGATCAATTGTGTTGATGATCAAGTCAACCCCACGTCCGCCAGTCAGTCGACGAACGGCTTTGCCGAAAGACGTAGAGTTCAGATCAAGAATGTGGTCTTCTGGGATCTGATATGTGAGCATTAGGTGTTTCCTTTCCTTCAAGGTTGCAACTGTAGCATAGATCTCGGCTTCGATTTTGTTAGAAATTTGAATGGTAGCCTGACCAAGACCACTTGCTCCAGCATGAATAAGCACGGATTCCCCTTTCTGCAACCGACCGACGGTAATTGCCTGGTACGCAGCAACGACGTCGGTTGGGAGGGAGGCTGCCACTTCGTAGGTCATTTCATCCGGTATCAGCTGTATCATTGATTCCTGGCACCGAACGAAAGTCTTGAAGGCTCCTTGAACAATTGCTGCCACTCTGTCTCCACCTTTGAACCTCGTGGTCGCTGAGCCGACTCTGACAACGATGCCAGAAACATCCGATCCGAAGGTTTCGTAGGAGGTCTGACCCATCACAGTCTTAACATCAGTAGCATTGACGCCAACTGATTCCACCTTGATTTCGACATCATATGGATCAAGATCCAGCTCAGGTACAGGATCATCGACGAAACAGAGTGAATCGAGATTGCCTAGACTGCCGACTTCAAGTTGCAGTGGCCGGTTCATATCGAAGAATGGTACAGTTACTGGGAGTCGTTGGGCATTACCACGCTCGATCTTGCTGCTTAGTTGCTCTTGTAAGACAGTTCGTGGAATCAGCAACTTTCCCCCTCGCTCTGCATATTCCGTCTCTTCATTGACCACAGTCGGGTCAAATGATTCCGAGATAATATGCATGATTGCCGCTCCTGTAGAATCGACGTTCATACCAGCGGCAGAGCCCAAGTCCAAACTAAACAAAAGCTTTTGAGGGTCCTCGGATCGAATTGTTCGGAGCAGAGTTGCAGCCGGAGCCATGATTGGTAGTTCAGCCTCAACATGTCCACCTTTTGTAACCCACAAACATCCTGCAGAGAGAGATACGAGAGAGCGGAATGCATCGAATTCATCGTTGGTCCAGTTGAATATCAGGGGAGAGTCAATCTCCAACAGGGCCACGCAAATCTTCTGTGAAAACTGCTCCGGGGAGTGCACCAGAGCTGTTGTCGTAGCTTTGACCCCGACAATCAGAAGCGCTTCGATCAGTCTCAAACAAAGAGTCTGGATTTCCGCTGAGGGGATGGCCGGGATGATGAGTAGAACTTCACGAGCCAAAATTGTAGGAGATGACGGGGAGTAATTGTGCAAAATGAGCGCGTCGTTGGAGTCATCGTGCCCTTCGAAAAAGGCATTTGAGGTAATCAGAGATTGAAGATCGCCGCTCTGGAGGCTCAATTGCTGGCCAAGGCGGTATGCGTTAATGTCCATTGATTTGCCCTGGGTATCGGATGTCTTGAGGAGTACCAATTTTCCTTTGGATTTGAGTAGATCTCGTAAGGTCGCCAAAGGCTCTGGGTTCCTGATATTCGAAATCACCAAGTCGAAGGTACGTGGTTTGAAATCCTGCTTTTCAAGATCGATCGGAGCATTCAGAGTCTTACACATAACGTATGCTGAAGACTTGCCAAGTATGCCCTGAAGTGCTTCGGAAATGCCAGGATCCTCGGTCGCTAGAGTGTATCTCGAAAGACGAGGTGTAGAGCTCGGGTTGTCGCTAAGAATACGGAAAATTGACTCAACGAGTGGATCTCCAGTGTGACATATCTCCAGGATGTTGAGATCAGGGTTCTTGAAAGTCAACAACTGAATCCAATCTGAAAGGCTTTCAACGGAAGCAGTGTCAACATTATCCTTCCATTCAAGCTCTGCACATAGCTTATGATGATTTGGAATGAAGCCGCTCTCCGCAAAATCTTCTGGAGATGAAGACAGAGCTGTAAAATGGAGATCTTTGACAATAATCAGCGGCTTTCGCCATGATTCATCAGCCATGACGATGGATCCTGTAGCGTCCCGAAGTCCTCGTCTTAACGCTCCAGAATAACCGGTGAGCTCCTTACCAGCGCCACGAGGGAAGTCCGCTGATACGAACATGCTTTCAAGGAAAGAGGGGACCATGGGCTCGGATCCCGCAACGAATACCGTTTGGAACATGGCGTCTAGGGTTGCCGGATGGATCAAATGTGGATATTCGTACTTCGCTGGCATGCGAGATTTCGTGTCAGGAATTCGAATAGTTGTGCAAGAAATATTGTCCTTCTTACTGACGGCCACGATATTTTGAAACATTGGACCGTATTTCATGCCGATGCTCTCAAGTGTTTCGTACAGTTGTCTAGGCGACATTGTTTCATTGCAGACTTTATTCGAGTTTTCATAAGTCAGCTTAAACTCCTCATTAGAGGTGGTGTCGATGTCTCGAGACTTGTATCGAATGCAAATAAGACCATCTGAATTTTTGGTCCAAGCAGCACCGAGAAGTTTTGAATAGATGACGAATTCGAACCATGCCGCTTCATCTTTCGATATTGGCTCGCGGGTCTTGACATTGATAGCAGTTTCAAGGCCATGGACCGTCTCTGGAATGATCATTGCCCTAATAATGTTCATCTTTGAGATTTCGTAGCCATCCACTTTGCGATCTTGGTCCTGGATCTGGGTTGCTGCCTCGAGTACCATCGACATCATGCCCGCGGCAGGATATATTATTGTATTCTGAACTTGGTGATCAAGAACCCAGGGGTTCTCTGAGACTCTGATGAAGCCACGCCACCGAGGTTCAAAGGGCGTGGAGTCCGCAGACGGAGAGCCAATCAAATCCTGACGTCCAAACTTTCGGAATCTATGAGCCGCCCCAATATGCGACTCGTGCCAATAAGTCTTTGAATCTAAGAGACGTTAGCGGGAAGACTTCAGATAACAACAGCAACTCACGATTCCAAGGGTAAGTAGGCAGGTCGCTCAGCACTCGTGCGCCAGTATCCGGGATGCTACATATGTCAGCGAATAGCACTCTCACATAAATTGTTCAGCGTGTACCTTGTGTTCACATTCCCCAATTTTATGGGGTGTCCCAGAGTAAACAAAGTCCCAGCCATTTCCAAAGAGGTAAAGACTGCATCCTTCCCTCTAGACAGCATAGAAATATAACTGGGTCTGGCTTTGGGCTTCCCCTCCCCATCCAAGATTTGCTTCAGCGGGCCTTGCAATACACCATGGGGACCAATCTCAATCAGCACATCCGCTTTGACTGTTTTTGATCTCAAGAGGGACTGGACTGCCTCCGAGAATCTGACGGGCGACACCAGATTTCGAGCCCAGTATGCAGGACCTAGCTCCTCGCTTTTGATAATTGTCCCAGTCACAGAGGAGAACATAGAAATGCCAGTCGAGGCTTCCAGTGTTCGAACATCCGAGATAGCTTGCAAATAATGATCTTCGATGACCCTCATGTGAGAAGAGTGGTATGCGGTTTCAACCTTCAATTTTCGGGCAAAGACTCCTTCCCCCTGGAGACGTTCTTCAAGCTCCAGAATTGCAGACTCATCTCCAGAAATCGTGACATTTTCTGGACTGTTGATGCAAGCCACGATTGCGACACCGTTTTTTATTTCACTGACGAAAACGTCGGCGGCTTCTTTTGAAAGTGCAACAGCCATCATTCGGCCCCGGAGACCAGGAGCAAGAACTGCAATGGCACTCGTCAAGCGGCCACGATGATAGGCGAGTTTCCACGCATCGGTTCTCGGGATTGCACCCAACGAATATGCAGCGGCAATCTCGCCCGAAGAATGACCTGCTACTGCGCTCGGTTTTACACCCCAATGTTTCAGCAAATCCACTAAAGCGACTTGTAAGGCGGTACAAAGCGGCTGGCTGATTTTGGGGAGGTTGATGATCGACTCGCTCTCATCCTTCAATAATTCAGACATCAGAGACCACTCGCTCCCAATCGACTTGAGGTAGGCATCTGCTTCTTCAAGACTGTTCTTGAATTCCTGGTGTTGCAGCAGTTCTCGGCCCATGGCAAACCATTGGGCTCCTTGCCCGCTGAATATGAAAGCCACTGTTGGAGCTTCGGAAGATCTGACAGGCTTGGAAACACCTTCCAAAAGCTGGCCCCCGAGCTTCTCGGGAGATGAAGAAACAACAAAGGCCTTCCATGGTAATCGCGTCCTTCGACATGCTAAAGTGTAGGCAAGATCTGTAGCCAGTTGACTTGCATCTTTGGATGAGCTGACGGAAGTATCATTTGCTCCGAGATATTCGGAATACCCGCGTGATAGTTTCTCGATGCCGCTTTGCTCGTGGGATGATAGAACGTAAAGCTTTGCTTTGCCAGTCGGCGTTCTAGAATCCCAATCCCCCGGGGCTGAAGGCGGGGTGTCGATTATAATTCCCGAGTCTGTAGTTGATGGTGAAGCGGTGGCAGAGGATTCAACAGAGCTATGATGTCCTTCAATCCCTCTCTGGGACAAGTAATGGAAAGCGTCGTCAAGTATAATGTGTGCGTTGGTACCGCCAAATCCAAAGCAATTGATTGAAACACGTCGGAGTCCGTCCATTGGCCATGGTGTTACACTTTGTGGAATCTATCGTCGTCAGCAAGGAAGCCAGTTTGCGTTTGCATTTAAAGAACCACAATATATGAGATTAATCTCACCTTAATATGCCAGGCATCCAAGTCAATCTTGGGATTTACATTTTCGAAATAAAGATTTGGCGGAATCAAGCCTTTCTCAAGCATCAGAACTCCTTTTACCACACCAGCGATTCCAGCACACCCTTCAAGATGGCCGATGTTAGTTTTGACTGAACCGACATAGATTGGATCCTTGGGATCACGAGTCTCGGCAAAGGTTTCCGATATCGCTCCCAATTCTGTGGGATCTCCAGCCTGCGTTCCAGTGCCGTGGGCTTCAAAATATGCTGTACGGTTATATCCTAAACCGGCCAATTTGTAAACAGCTCGAATGTTCAGAGCTTGGGCATCTTTGCTCGGCATAGTGATCCCAGGCGTTCTCCCATCTTGATTTACCCCCGATCCTCGGATGACAGCACGGATAGTGTCGTTGTCTCTCAGAGCATCTGCGAGGGGTTTCAAAACGATACCCCCAATGCCCTCTCCACGACCATATCCATTTGCACGTTCATCGAAAGCGAAACACTTCCCATCCGGGCTGAGAAAATTCAGAGCAGTCATCGGCAACATTGTGGATGGGGTCAGGATCATACCGGCACCCATAGCAATTGCCTTTGATGTGTTAGAAGCAACGGACTGTCTAAGAAATCACGGGACACTCACCAAAGTCGATTCGCCAGTTCTCAGGCTCTGACAAGCAAGATGAACGCCAACAAGACTAGCAGAGCATCCAGTGTCAAGGGTCATACTTGGGCCCCGAAGATCGTAAAACCAAGAGATTCTGTTCGACATGATTGCAATTCCGTTTCCGGTAGCAGCGTACTGAGGCGAAAAATCGGGATCTCGAAGACAAATTTGCTCATAATCTATATGTGTGAGACTTGAAGAAGAGAACTCCGAGACCTGATAAGCACAAACCTTTCACGAAAGAACCGCAATACACGGCTGTTGAGGTTCCAGGGAGCGTTTCAATGGGTATACCAGCTGAGTCTACGTGAGAAACCTTCTCACTTCGGGATGACAGAATGGAACATACCATTCTCAAAGGCTTCGTAGGAAACTTCGAGCAGAATTCTTTGTTGGGGGTCCATTGCCGCTGCTTCGTGTGCAGTTGTTGAAAAGAACTTGGGTTTCTGTTAGATTCAAGTTGACTAATAAAGTACATTGACGCCTACAGGAGCATCCCAAGCCGAGATGTCTTCCTTCAAGAAATGTCCCCCTTTGAAGCATATCTGTCGAAGCAGTTAGAAAGTGGCATGCACGGTAAGTACACGACATACCGAGCCTTCTCTGTTTCCGCTTGGATGATAGAATCCATCGATGTTGATGCGATCTTTCGGGAATTCAGACCAGGCGTTACGACCATTGGCAAGAACCTCCCACAGATGATCTGGAGATGTAGCGTCTCCTGGAAAGCGGCATGCCATACCGATAACTGCGATCGGCATGCACGCATCTTCATCAGGTTTTGCCATTCTGAACTTGGAGGCTGATCAGTCCTCCTAGTCTGTTGGATCAGTCGTATCTATCAAGTGATAAATGCAACAAGAAATAGAGGAAATGGAAACATAGGAAGAAGGGAGCGCTCTCGCGATTCTGCAAGCTTCAGCAGGTACTTGCAGCAGCTTTCCATATGAAAACTGGGGACTGGGAAAGTCCGCCAATGAATCCCCAGTTCTCGTCTATTCCCATATTGACTAGCCAAGATCTTAACCGTTGTATGTAAGAATTGCATCCGCGGCAACGCTAGGTCGGAGCTGCAGATGTGGATATAGAGCAGAACATTGGATCCTCAAATCAAAACCCATGTTCATTTCTCCCCCAAATTCGAACTACTCCCTTTATTCAGTGGACTGAAAATGGGTCCTCTCCACTACAAGGTTATCTGACGAACCAGTAAATCTCCTTGCCCTGGGAGTGGATAGACCCATTTTCAGCCCACTGAATAAAGGGAGTAGGTGTCAAGAGGGTGTCAAGCAAGCAACTGCAGCTACTTCATTGCACATGCTGCTCGGTGCAAGATGATAAGGTTTCTGCTCGACCGTCGGCCGTAGGGGAGTATTTTGAGATGCATTTGCTGTACAAAGCGCTTCATGCAGCATGGATTGAGATTGTCCCCAGCCGCCCCTGGCTGCTGCTGTTTTGGCCTCCTCGGCGAACTCGAGTCGTTTGTGATTGTCCAATCCGGAGGCACGTGTTCCCTACTCCCCAGTTGGCTAGTGCTGACTGTAAATCCTGTGTCCTACAGCCCGGTTCAGCTTCTTGGGATTCGTCCTTCTTCCTTTCTCGCCAATAATCGCCAATCTCTCGAAAGTACGTACATGACTTGGCTACATGCCGCTTGCTGTGCTCTGGTCCCCGGTTTAGAGTTATTTTTCAGTAAACCTTGCCGCACAGCTGCATGCTTGATGTGTGATAGTCTCGATCGGGTGGTCAGCATATGGTGGCGTGGTTGGAAACTCTTCCACCGCTGCAATGTGTTATCTAATAGTACGAGTACCAGTAAGATAACCGTGCTCTCCCTTTCGTTGCAACGACTGTGTCTTGGTGACGGTGCATCGTTGCATTGACCCCCGCATTTATATTTGTCTTTCATTATCTTTTTTGGAACAATCATCCATTGGCCGGCCTATGAATGGCACGAAGTCATGCCATATATGCCACGGTCAGGGTCGTCCCGAAGCCAAAAATACGTTTTGCCAGCCGCCATCTGTATCAACTCACCAGGTGTTCCTTAGCCATGTTTTTCCGAAGTTTCTCCCCAGATCACAGCCGTTGAGCCCAGTGCGAGTCGCAGTCTGGGGAGGCTCAACAGGGTCCGCAAAACTCAAGTGTAATGTGTGGATCTTGAACAAGTTCGGGGAAATCTAGAGTATGGCTTTGTACGAAACCATTAAACCGCCTGCCGCTGATTTGGATGTCGTGTCCCTTCCAACATTACCCGTCCATTATCTGGGGATGATAAGTGCAAGTACACAGGCTTGGCAAGTACTCCACAACTTTCTCAATGATGCAGGCAGGTACTTCCAAGACAGAGAGACCAATTCACCAATACGAGAACGGAAATTAACTTGTCCTGATACCACACAATTGCAGTACCCGCTAGCCGATAACTCAAGCAACCATAAACTCCAATTCCCTCGAAGTCCACATTTCAAAATCCTTCTTACCAACCATGCACACCACCCTCAGAATTGACAAACTTGCCAACATCCGTATCCTTCTCGCCCTGTATGATTGCGAGAATCCCCTTTCCAGAGTTCGCTGGATCACCAGCTCCCCCTCCACCACTGATAGCCTCCTCGCTGGTACCACGAAGGTTCGACCTGACGAAACCCGGACAGAAAGCAAACGTCTTCAACGCGGTAGTCTCCGAGAAATCGTAATGCTCTTGCAGAATAATCATGTCGAGTGCCGACTTGCTTGCTCGATAGGATTCTCCTCCAGGCATTCCCTTGTGCAACGGGAAAGTCGTATCGGTGGCGAGAGTCATCGAGCCCATCCCGCTCGACACGTATATCGAGTACGGTTTGGGCGATTTGAGTAGTAACGGCCTGAATGCTGCACCTGCTACTGCTGTGCCGACGACATTGGTATCCATTACGGCTTGGAGGCGAGATCTTAGGTCTAGGTAACCTACGCCAGCTACTGCTGCGTTGCTGACCAGGACGTCCAAGTGGCCGAATGTTTCTCCAACGAAGGCTACGGCTTTATCGATGGATGTTTGGTCAGTGATGTCAAGTTGCACAGCTGACAGTTTACCCAGGATTCCGGTGGCCTCGACCTCGGACTTTGCTTTGTTCGCCTTGTCTAGAGTTCGAGCTGCCATGATGACATGGAAGTCTTTTGATGCCGATGCAATGACTTTTGATGTGGCATATCCAACGCCAGAATTGGCACCTACTCAGTCGTTAGCCAACGTTTTATATGTACCCACTACGAACACTCTTACCAGTGATGAGAACTATTTTTGGTGCCATGTTGCAAGTATTCGAGTGATGCATTCTTGAAATGCTGAAAGTTAATCTGTTGGCATGACTCCGAAAGCTCGGAAGGGGACATGTCGATTTATAGAAAAATATTCTTGAAAATCAATGAACATTGCTGTAACCTCAGACAATCCATTCGGCACAAAATGAGCCATTCTGACCACAACTTTGGGGGTCAGCAGACAAGGGGAAGCCAACCGCTGCCTAATGCACAGCCCATTTTCCTCTTCATTCGGAGGAGTTACAGGACTTAACACCAGCTTTCCGATACATTGAATATAACCAAGAAACAATCCTTGGAATTGTCCATGGAGGAGGGGATACTCAGGTGTTCTAAGTAAGGCTTTGAAGTCATCCAGTGGTGCATTATAGAAATGCCCGCGGACATTTCATCTCATTGACGGCCTACTTCAATTCGGGAGCGACCTGGCGCTGGTCAACAGGGCAGTTGGCAACCAGACAACCAGGACATGCGTTGCCTACAGAGTAAAAAATTTCCCGCGGAATGCGAGTTATCCGGTACCAAATAGCATTGAATTTTGTTGGAGGGAGGTCATTTTGGTGAGGTTTTCTGACAGGTGGTCCGTCATGACCGACGTTGGTGAGGGGCGGGGTTAGTTGTAATCCCCGAGACAGCCAACTCCAAGACTTCATGTCAATGACACCAAGCTGCCTCTGCATAGATTCCTTTGTACACACAGGCCTTGATTGGGAGTCTCTTCATCGATTCAGGAGAACACCATGCCGTTCCCTAGCAAGGCATGCAAGACATGTAAGACTCGTCGAGTGAAGGTAAATCACCCCGTCTTCTACCTGAGTACCACTTATCAATATTGACTTGAGCCAGTGCGATGGAACGCAACCACGATGTCTTCGATGCGTGAAAGCAGACCGTGTCTGCTATGGAATGCCGCCAGTTGGAGAGACGGATCACGTGTATCACCTTGAGAACTCCTTTGCGAGTGGTATCAAGAAACGACCAAGAGGGCCAAGACCAAGACCAGCTCCAGCTCCTCAGTCCACACTCTCTATTAAAATAAACACCCAACCTCCCCCCCCTGTCGACTTGAAAAGTCAAGCAGTGGAGTACTACATTCAAAACCACCTCCGCACGCTCGAAGACGCACCCGATCTCGTGCGAGCAATCCACGACTTCCCCATCATCTGGGCATCTCTAGATAAATATCCGATTCTCGACCTCGCTGTATCTTCAATAGCACTAGCAGTATTCTCAAGAGCGAAGAACCACCCCTCAGCAGCTATAGAAGCGACGGAGAGTTATCACCAACTTCTCCAGCTGACACAACAAACTATTTTCTCCCTAGACGAAAACAATATCGATATCTGTCTGTTAGCAATTTTCTTCATGGGACGGTACGAACAAGTCGTGCACTGTCCTAATCCGTCTCATCTCCAGCTGAAGTTTCCGCTACGTTCATGTGTTCAGAGTTTTTCGCACCATGATGGGAATCTGGCGATCTTGAAGAATTGGAAAGAGCATCTGAGTGAGAAGTTGCCTGCTACGGATGTTATTAAACGTGTTAGGCGTGGCATGATCAGGTCTGCTTTGTTGAGGAATATTGCATTACCGGAATGGATTATGGATGGTTCACTATTTGGTGAGGAGTGTCTAGAATTAGAGTATGATCGTCTGGCCGTACAGATTGTTGATATTCGGACCCGGTTGATCGCGTTTGGGAAAGAGGAGAGGAGTCAAGGACAGCTATCCCTAGAATCTGCTGTTCTGGCGAAAGAGCTCGATGAACAAGCGCGAGTCGTCGACAAAGCGTTGCAGGAATGGACGAACCATTTTCCGGAATCATGGGCGTACCAACGACATACGCTATCAGAACCTCTTACATATCCGACGAAAGAGTTCTACTCCCCGACAGTGCTCACATATCAAAGTCTAAGCTACGCAGCAGTTTGGAGTCTCTATTTCGGGACGAGAATCCTCACCAACTGCTCCCGCGTCCGTATTCTCGAGCTCGCTTATCCTGAAGATACGGAGCAGCGTTCAAAGTATCTCGCTCTTATCCATGAAATGGCGAACGATCTTGCATCAAGTATTCCTTTCTGCCGTCAGAACATCACTATCACAGAAAGCTCGGTTTCAGATTCTGGCAGTAAAGTTGTCACGATCAATTCAGATGATCTTGAAGAGCAGCATGCCGCCGTTACAACTGTGTGGCCACTATCAATGGCTTCGGGTTTGAGTCGAGTCGAGGTGAAGCCGAGATCTTGGTTTCGGGCTGAGCTTGCACGGATTGGGAGGATGATGTATGATTCGGTTCTTGAAGGTGCTGAGCGGGAACAGTGGCTTGAACTCTGAGTATGACTGTGGTCAGGCCATCGGTTTCGACTTAGAGAGCCGAGGGATGGCTGAGAGGTATCGTCACTGCAAACGGGGTTTGAAATGATATATTGTTCACTTCCAGTACCTCAGCCGAGGACGGACAAGTGAGTAAAGGAGTTCAAATTAGGTCAAGCGAAGCTACGGCGAGGAAAGGGGCAAAAACATGAGTCAACGGCAGCAAACCCTCGAAATACCTACACAAAGCTGAGAATACCCCAAACCCGGCGACAATCTATCTTTCCATCTCAGGCCTACAACATCACCTCTCGACACCTCGACCTCGGCGGTATTTGCAAGTGTCTCACCTCAGCCACCTGCCAACCTACCCACCCCGACGTCGGAGCTTCACAAACATGCTCACGCTCCATCCAGCTCATGAGATCAACAAACAGCGGAGCCTCTCCACGGCTACAAACGGATCCAAGAAGATCTTATCTAATACTTTGTGTGGAAGGGACCGAGCTTCTGCTTCTGTTTTCTGTTTTCTGTTTTCTGTTTTCTGTTTTCTGTTTTCTGATGCGTGTTGGTGCCTCCGAATCAAGATAGATACGATAAACTAGGATTGACATCTGGCAGTATACTGTACGATCTTTACACAGCAGATAACTGGTCTAGAGAAACATTAGATAGATTGTGTGTAATTTATGTATCCCGCTCTCGAGAAGAGCGGAGAGTAATTTTAAAAACGGGTATAAACAGTCCCAACCCAAACACGAATCTCTCGAACGCCTCTGTACGCCCATGAAAATGCCCGATCCTTCTATGCCATCCTTCGATCTATATCTCATGCATCTGTTATCTATCCATCTACCCCTTACAGTAGGATCTGCCCCAAACTCCAAAAATCCAAATCCAGATCCTCCAATTTCACACCACCCCCTCTATCAATCACGCCTCTCTCTTCTCCTCTCCCCTCCCCTCCCCATATCTTCTCAATATCAATCCCCAAAAAATCTCACAACGACCGTCTCAAATGCGCCATCTCCTCAATACTCCTCAGCGTCTGCGTCTTGCGCTCATAATTCGCCTCCTCGATCTGCATGGCGACCCTGCGGCGGAAAATCTGGAACCCGCAACCACCTGCGAATGTGCACGTCCCGGCGACGGCGAGGCGGGCGTAGAGCTGGCTGAGCATGGTTTTGTACATTTGAGTGTGTTGGTAGGTGGTGATAGTGGTGGTGGTAGTTGGAATGTGGTTTTGAGGTGATGATGATTGTTTTGGATGGAGGCGACAAGCGAATGAATGAATGTGTTTTGTCTTCCGATACCGTGTATTATCTCACTGTCTGTAGCGTTCTGTTGATATATGTGCTTGTACTTGCGCAATACTTCAAAATAAATAAATCAGCAAGAGGAGGCAGGCATGAGATATATAAATACTATATCTAGTACAAACCCCCACTCGTATCGCATGCAGGCGGCAGGGATTATCTAGCAAAAGGGCAGGCTCCAGAATTTTCCAGGGGCAGAGGGCAGAACAGAAAAGCAAATTTTCGGCTCCGGGTTGATGTGGTTGGCTGTGTGGATGTGGTGTGTGGTGTGTGTGTGGATGACAGGAGAGGCTGCAGGTGAGCGAGAGTCTCACCAATGAGGAGGAGGTGGTCTAATGGCGATGTCCGAGAGGTTGTGTGGGACGGGCCGATATTATATCTGATGGACCAGCCGGCCCGTTAAAGAGATATACGGAGTAGATATCTTTATATTCTGTATCTGTCTCTCTCACTTTATATGGTATTTCGTGCATGGAGATGAATACATTAGGGCAGGATGTGACAGGATCAGATATATCATCTATCTCATCTCCTCGTCCCATCCCACGGAAACGTGACCCTCAGAATCGTCCCCTTCCTTTTACTAGTCTCCTTAACTTTCCCAGCTACTCGCTCGCGCTCACCCTGCTTCTGTTTCCTCTCCCACCGGACTTTTCTATCTTTCTTCCTCTCAGCTCGCCACTTAGCTTTGATGTTGCGACGTGCTTCGATCCCTATTCTTCTTATCAGTATTTCTCGGCTTGAATACTCGCCTCCTATACAGTATCGGGAGTCACAATATCGATTCCATCTTACAAGACCAGAACGAGAGAGAAGCAGGAGAGCAAAATATCAAAGAAGAAAAAGAACTCATAAACACTATCCTTCCCCCTCCCCACCAGCGCCCAAAGTTCCTCCACCCTATCCCCCAAATACTCCTTCGCATACCTCCTCCTACTACGCCTACTCACGCCATTCCCATTCCCATCTGCATCCCACCCCCAATTTCCAAGTCCAAGTCCAAGTCCATCACGAGCCCCAACTCCAGCCCCAACACCAGCGATATACAACACCTGATAGACACCCGCGCCGACGAGAGCTGCCGTTTTGAAGCGCAATGCTGTGCTGAGCGTGCTGTGCATGAGAGGGTGTTGCGAGATACGCGTTGTGCGGAGACGGGTGAGGAAAGACATTTTTTCGTTTTTGGCGCTCTTGAGCTCTTGCTCTTGCTCTTGCTACTTCTGTTTTAGGTGTTTGATTGAGGAGAGGAGAGTAGGTTGTCGTAATCAAAATCGGGACAGATCTCTGACTATAGATTGGAGAAGATGAGAGGAGGCAAGACAAGTTAAGGAAACTTTACAGTCCAAGGCAGGCACTACCATTCAGCTATACAAGTAGTTTCTGTGTAGTGGATTTGGTTTGAAGGTGAATCGCAAAAATTGAAGTGAGTTATGGTGCTTGGTCTTGGTGTGTGGATGAACCCAGACTATTCGCGACTTAGCGAGGGACGGGACGAAATTTTGGTCCCAAACAATGGAACGGCAACGAAAGAATGAAAGAAAAAGTAACAATAGAACGATAAGTAAAACAAGCAAGCTATCTTTGAATATTTATCAGTTGTGTATAAATCGACCACCGTCCTCCAAATGTAAAACCTCAGTCTATGCAAAACGCCCCATCCATGTCTAAACACGCTTCTCAAGCCCGCTCGCTTGTAGTTTCAAAATCGCGCTAACTCCGTCCATAGTCATCTATCTTTCACTTCAAGCTTCTCTTTCTTGCAATTCCCTCTCTTCCTTCTCGCGCAGTTGATGGGTATACCAAATGCTCCATAGACTGACAGCCAATCCTGCTAAGCAAGCAAATACGGTGATGACATATGCGCTACGGTAACAGGCCAGACCTTCCGTGCATTCACGTTCACCTCCGGGCTTTACGATACTGTGTTTGTCGAAGACGAAACCGTAAAATAGGTTGAAGACGTTCCCACTGATGACTGGGCTCAGTGTCATACATCCCCAGTTGGTACTCAGGCCGTGAACCCCAAATGCCTCGGCGACCAGTGAAGGGAAGCATCCGAAGAGGAATCCGTAGGCAAGACCAGTAAGACTGGAAACAAGAGTGAGATAGTGTGGGTTCTCGATAGAGAGTGCAAACGCTTGAGCAGCGAGGAAGATTATGGCGGCGATAGTTAGACACCACAACCGTGAGGCATGGAGCACTTTATGCAGGAAATCAGACCCGACGCCTGGTTGAAGTCAGTATCACTATACTCAATAAAAAAGCGCCACTCACCACTCGATAGGCGCCCAAAAAAACTACAAACAGATAGGATAGAGACGTGCATGGCTTGGCGCTTGTTGATAAAATCGTCGGTAACTGAATCATCGTAGTGGCGCCACAACGCATTTGCATCGTTTCCGATATTGCTACAGAATGTCAGTGACAGCACTTGTCCGAGCATATCATCAACTTACTTGATGGTCATCAGGCCAACTCCAGTCAATATGCCCATAAGCATGAATAATTGCCAGAATTCGATCATCGGAAGCATCTTTAAACCTCGAATATCTGTACGATGAGCATGGTCTTTAATATTGTTTTCTTCAGGGTCGTCCCCAGGGCTCGAGGATGTGGATTTGGACATCAAGGAGGAGGTTTCCGTATCGGTATTGACGCCTTCGGCTACCTCTTCCCCTACATCGTAATGATTTAGGGCTTCTGTGTACTATGGAGGCTCAACTAAACTGGAGGGCCTACCTGGTTCTTGATGTGCCTGCTGAGCGCGATGTTTTGCCTCCTCCGATTTTGTCCTATGAAGTCGATTCGAGTCGGCTCGAGCACGGCCAGCCGTTGTTGGGACCGCTGTATAGTGGGGGTGGGGGAGGACTCTCAGGAAGAAGAATCCAACGAAGACGATTCCAAATGTTCCGCATGCTAACAGCATCAAAAAGTCTCCAGTAGATCCTGGCATGATAAACTGTGCAAACATCGAGAAAAAGAAGGCGCTCAGCCCGAATGCTGCCAGGGGGAATCCCGTAGCTGTCCCTCGATGATGTGGCCAGTTCAACGCTGATGTCTTGATAGCTGCAGCAAAGGCAGCACATCCTCCTAATCCAGAGAAGAATGAGAACATGCAGAGCAGCGGCATCGACCCAGACCCCCGATCGTATGCTTGGTGCAGAGGAAAGTAGCCTGCGGCTAGTAATAAAGCTCCTATCACAACAGCAGGTCGTGGCCCCTTTGTATCAACCAAAATTCCAACAGGTATGCCCATCGAATACATCCCCAAGTTACCGGAGAGTCCCTGGGCCTGTTAGCAGATGGTCTGCAGGTACAGAGGGCATAGTACTATCAAGTTTTGTTCTGTTGAGGAGAGCTTGAGCTTCTCCGCGAATGCAGGACCCCATGCTGAATAGACATACTGCTCCGGTTAGTATTTCTTCCAGGTATGGTCCAGAAGGCATACATTAGATCCGCATGCCAATGAGATAGCCGTTGCAGCAATGCTCGAGACAATCCTCGCGGTATGAAGTGACTTCTCTGCCATGGTGGGTTGGTAGGTGGGATAAGCTTTGAGGTTTCAGAGCTCAGTCGAAGCGTTGTCGGAGTAGGTAGATGTTCAGGGGCGTGTCACTTGTTGATCATTGCGAAGGGAAGATTGTAAATGTTGAGCTCAGAACATCGTAAATCAATTGTGGTGAATGCGTAACCTCTCAAGTCATAGATGGGATGATGGGATGTGTAAAGCTGGGAGTGACACTGGCCGAATGTTAGGTTCCATAATTCTAGTCGCAGGGTGCCGCATGCTTGGCCGTGTTATCTCGTGGTGGATATCGGCAACTCAAATCTCCAGCTGCAGGACAGTACGGCGCGGGGCAGGTGCCCAAGTCACATTCAACACCGACAGCGAGGCTAGCCCGGCCATTCATTCATTCATCAGCCAAGCCTTCTCTTCCGCGCGGCTCTGGCTCTGGCTTTGGACGTCTACAAGTCTCTCCAACTTCACTCCATCGCATCGCATCGCATGCGCCTTCATCAATCATTCAAGGGCTGGACATCAACCAGTGATTAAACCACCGTCAGCTCCATCTCTACCTCTACTACAACATAATTCGGCATTATGGGTGCTTTACTCTCTCTGCCACTGCTGGCAGTGCCCAGCATGGGAACCGTACGTCAGGCTCGTGAGCACCTCTGACGGATAAACACTGACTTCAACAGGTCATCGGGTTTATGGCGAGTTGCTGTGGTGCAGCTACTTGCTCTGCAGTGTGTAGTGCTTGCGGGAAATGCGGTAACAGGTCAGTATTTCTGCAACGGATGGAATCCTCAGTCTAACATCTTCCAGCGTTGCCACTCGCATTGCCTACGCCCTCATCCTCCTCATCAATTCGATACTATCATGGATAATGCTCACGCCATGGGCGATCAAGAAACTACAACATTTGACCTTGGATTATATGGAGATTGTTTGCCCGAATGGCCCTTGTTACGGATGGGTTGCGGTTCATCGAATCAACTTTGCGCTTGGAATCTTCCACATAATAATGGGCTTCATCTTACTCGGCGTCAACTCTTCGAAGAACCCTCGAGCAGCGATACAGAACGGCTTCTGGGGTCCTAAGATTATCGCTTGGTTGGCTTTGATCGTGATCTCTTTCCTCATTCCGGATTCGTTCTTCTTCGTATGGGGCAACTACATCTCTTTCGCAGCAGCCACAGGATTCCTTCTTCTTGGCTTGATTCTCTTAGTCGATCTCGCACACTCCTGGGCCGAATACTGTTTGGAGCAGATTGAAGCAAAGGATTCTCGGGCTTGGAGAGGTATTCTTATTGGTTCCACTTTGGGAATGTATGCTGCTTCTTTGGCTATGACCATCGTTCAGTATATCTTCTTCGCAGCAAGTGGATGTTCCATGAACCAGACCGCCATCACTCTCAACTTAATCTTCCTTTTGGTTGTTTCTGGAATCTCGGTCCACCCCGCGGTCCAGGAATACAATCCTAAAGCAGGTCTTGCCCAGTCTGCCATGGTCGCAGTCTATTGCACATATCTTACCATGTCAGCCGTTTCCATGGAGCCAGATGATAAGCACTGCAATCCTCTCATTCGTGCCCAGGGTACCCGTACTACTTCGATCGTTATTGGCGCCATTGTCACAATGTTGACGGTCGCATATACCACCACCAGAGCCGCTACTCAAGGAGTTGCTCTTGGAGGCAAGGGAAAGAGTATCAGACTCCCAGATGAGGATGAGCACAATCTCGTCACCCAACAGCCCGATAGTCGTCGTGAAATGCGCGCCGCAGCACTACGCCAAGCAGTCGCAGAAGGAAGTCTTCCAGCAGATGCCTTACTCGACGATGATGATGACAGCGAGGCCGGAGCCGATAGCCCCAAGGACGATGAACGCAACTCAACTCAATACAACTATACACTCTTCCATGTGATTTTCTTCCTCGCCACCGCCTGGGTCGCCACACTCCTCACCATGAACATCGAAGAATCCACCAAGTCGGGTGCTCTGGAAGACTTTGCGCCAGTGGGAAGAACGTACTGGGCTAGTTGGGTGAAGATTGTCAGTGCTTGGGCCTGCTACGGAATCTACACCTGGACTCTTGTAGCGCCTATTGTACTACCAGACAGATTTGATTTCTCAGATTAGAAGAGGATTTGTTAGTTGTAGCGTTTGTTGCATTAAGTCGGGTAATTGTTGCATTGAAATGGCGGTCATTGCATTTTTGTTTCAAAGGGATGGCGTTACTTATATCATACTTGCACGCCTGGAATACATCTTTTTTGCATGTCAAATTATCCTTGCACTGCTTCCTTCTTTGTCCATGGTCTACTCATCCGGTATCATATCGATGAAAAATCCCCCCTTCTCTAAATCACACACACACAACGTTCCACCAAACCCTCCATGCCATCCATACCTTCACTTCCTCAACGCAAACCCCAACTCATTACGAGTATTTCCTTAAGGTAGCATCCAAACAAACCCCCGGCCCGGACTATATTCGGCTCACTTCAATCGACCCTCTCTCCCATCAGCACGAGTCACCCTCCGCCCCCTCCTCACATCGCTGCCCAACAAAAAAGCAACAAAAGAACAGGCAAAAGCCAAAGCTCTCAAAAATCTTATCTTATCGTAACTGTTTTGAGAATCTAGTCTTTTGTTGCACATCGCAGAAAACGTCTACTTGCTCTTTTAGATGCCTTTGTTGGGTGTCTAGGTCCTGGGTGGGTGGGTCTTTACGGATGAAGCGAGGTGAGAAGATGCCGAATTGCAGCTATTTCCCTAAGAAGTACATTACATACAAATACCTAACTAGCTACCTTACCAAGATTCTTCCCTGGGCACGTCCAAGCTCAAATACCACGTCCACCATCAACCTCCAAACAAGTCCCAGTGATGAACTTCGCCTCGTCACTGGCGAGGTAGAGACAGTAGTTCGCGACATCTGTTGGGTCGGTGAGTCTGCCTAGGGGGACATTGAAGAGGAATTTCTTGAAGTTCTCTTCTGTTGGGGGGACGCCGACGAAGGTCTCAAAAAGGCCTGTGCCGCTCAAAAGAGGGCAGACGGAGTTGACGCGGATTTGCTTGTCGCCGTATTCGGCTGCTAGACCTTTGGTCGCCTGGGGTTTTGTTAGTGATTGTTTGTTTTCTTATGGAGAAAGAGCTGGGGAGGGAGGGGAAACGTACGTTTGTAACGGCAGCTTTGCTGGCATTGTACCAGACGAGCCCTGGTCGGGGTCTTGTGGCCCCAATTGATGCGATGTTGACGATTGAGCCTCCTTCACCCTGGTTGATGAGGTTGGGGATGAAGTGTCTGGCAGAGTGGAAGATGCTCTTGACATTCACGGCGAAGACTTTGTCGAACTCATCTTCTGTTACATTTGCCGTTGGCTATTTAATCATCAGTGTGATTCTTTGACAATGAAGAATTGTTTGATACCTTGTTTTTGTAACTCGTACCCGCGTTGTTGATCAAGATGTCCATTCGGCCCCACTTCGCGAGCGTAGTCTCCATCAAGTTCTCCCAGTCGGCCTCTTGAGCCACGTTGATCTTGACGAAATGCATGAACTTCGGCTGAAAACTTGCGACTCTTTGGCCACCGACTGGACTGTTCTGGTGTTAGATTGCTATTGTATATCTCAAAAAGGAACTCCTTGGGCAGTGGCGAAGCTGTTCTTGAACAGCTTTCAACACCCCACTGTTGATATCAAGCGTCCGATTTCAAAGTTGGAGGTTGAGTATGGAGAGATTAACTTGGTATTGATGAAATCATACTTACTCCATGTCTGCAACAATGACCTTGCATCCCTCTTCCGCGAACCTCTTGGAAATGGCTTCACCAAATCCAGAGCCACCACCAGTAACAATGGCAACCTTACCCTGGAGGCGATTACCTAAAACTTTTGGCTCTTGAGACATAGTGATAGAGTTCTAGGTTTCGTGACTTCCTTTGAGCTTGGTTTTGTAAAATACAACTTTCGAAGTGTAGAAAAGTAGAATTCGAGGAAGGTGAGCTTAGTGAAGTGTTCAAATAGCTGACAGAGGCACCGGATTCTTCGGGTTGAAAATGGTTCGATGCTCGGTTTCAAAGGTACCAAAAGAGAAGAACGGGTAGTTTTCTGAGGATCGAAGGGAATTGGAAGGAAGATGAAAGCAGAATGACCAAATTGTACTCCGCGAAAAGGGAAAGACGCTCATCGGGAGAAACTTGGAGGGGAAAGTGGCATGAGGGGTAACCACGTGATTGAGAGCGGGGTTGTGACAGGTCGCCATATTCCCGGTGTGCCCTCCGTATATCGCAGCAGCCCGTTAGACATTTCGAGAAATGCTGTGGGATTTGGAGCATAGGTAAATGGACCTTTTTTGTCTACTTACCTGCCTAGGTGGGTACTTGTGTACCCAGGGTGGAGAAGTCATCGGGTAGATGGAGGGAGAGAGTCCTTGCAACTTCTAAGCGACTCGCCAAATCCAATCGATATCAACATTGATATTTAAAGCGACGACGACTTGAGTGGCCTTATCGAGTTTGACTTGTGTCATAGTCTTGGAACTGCTCCTGCCCTCTCCCTACCTCTTTCTCTCTCTTCTCGTCTCGTGTTGTCCAAACATACTTTCCTCATATTTTTATCTCAAAACAAAACACAGCCAGCCGTCTCGGCAAAACAACAACAACAACAACATCACTTTTACTCAAAACAAAAAGAAAGAAAAAGTAATTGCAGCACCAGCACCGATTATAATACCTATTTAAATATGAAGACAAAAAAGCAAATGAATTAGATGACTCAAGAGTCATCTTTTTCTCTGTGAACAGGGCTTTCCGACGGGGCCACACAAACGAACTTTCAGTTCTGCCATGTGCCAACTTTGCCAGCAATTTGCCAGCAAATATTTGATTAACCTGCACGATTTAACCAACTACGCCGCCCAAGAGACCGCGGTCCCAGAGACTGGTTGACATGAAACCGACCATCCAGCTAGATATAGGAGGAAGTGTTTTTGGTGATTTGCGGGGGTCAACTTCGGCTGTGGACTCTGCCGAGTTCTCCTTCACAATTTGCCACCTGAATCACCCCCGAATAGAGCACCGCGTGGTCTGGCCATGGTTTGCGCCACAATCGTGGACTCAAGGGACTCAAGCTTTTGAATTACGCGGCTGTGTGCTTCATTTTTATAGTAGTTGTAACAATCCAAGCGGCGGAAAACGTTTCTTGGGGTGGCATTGGAACCTGTGTACAGTGTAGTGGTACAGCCGGATGTTTGTAAAGAGCGAGTACAGTGTGCCTCCAAAGAGAGGTCAAGAGATCAAGATAAGAGGCCAGAAATATTAACCTACAAATATTTCATGTATAGGAGTCTTCAGTAACGGAGATACATGCTTTATCGATATTGATACCTTCTTATGGCAACCCTGCTTTCATCTCTGCCTTGCATCTGCCTTGGTATTCCTCCCTGACGGCCTGACACAGCAATCTTAGCCATGGCCAGATGAATCTATCAAGTGGGGTAAATGAAGTGAGGCGCAATAGAGATGCAGCTAGTGAACCGAAGAAGTCGAATCGTTCGACGGCGAGGAGGAGGAGAAATACGTTCCTGGTCCGGACAATAAGGATTGCGACTCTGTGGAACCGGAATTCATTCACAGTATCTCTCATCTGGGCCGTATATCGCTGGTGGGGATCTGTCTTTCTTGGTCCGCTGCCAGGTCTTTCTTTGGTTTCATTTTCAATCGCATCTGGGGGGCTTGGGGTAGTGTTAATGGCCAGTTGGATTTGGCGGAGAAGTTAAGCGAGTTTAGACTTTCGAGGTCAACATGGCAGGGTCAACAGATAAATTTTAATACGAGTATTCAAGCTCCTTTCCCGAAACCTGGACAGAAAAATCCCCCTTGCTCGCGATTTGGGTAGAATTGTGATTTTTTTCCGTGCATGTATTGCAGCATTCCAAGAACGATTCTTTTCGGAGCCTGGCAGGTAGAAGCACAATTGATATGCTGGCTGTGAATCACAAACTGAAATCGCGAATGTGGATTTGTGATACAGACCCTTTAGCGATATGCAAGTATTCAAGTTCTTGGGCAACCGCTTTTAGAATTAGAATCGACGCAGAAAACCATGCAAGTGTTTAAGCTGCTTGAAGTGCTAGGGTGCTCAAGTTCCAATAGCACTTGGACCAGGAACTTTTCTTCGGTTTAGCTGCTGATATTCTTTTCCTTAGAAATCCACAATGAAAAGGAGCCTGGCCACCACACGAAAATAGGTGAAACTTTCTCGAATTGAGCTAAGGCCTTGAATATATAGAAGGCAGAGCATTCTTCTTTAAGAAATCGGCGCGATTAAATTTTCTTCACAGCAACTGGTAGTCGTCAGAAAGTGCTTCAGGATAGGCTTGTAAAATGTTCCCACAATTATGAAGGCATGTCATGATGCATAGAAGCGTTGTTTAAGGTAACCTTGGTTAGCTTCGGCAAATTAGTGAAAGAGACTCGGTGGGAGGGTCAAGGAGGCATGAAGCGAATGCAAGTGTAAAATCAGCGCAATTCAATTCCAGGCTAAAAATCAACGCAAAATAATGTTACACCGTCCAGAAAGAAAAGCTCTCCAAAGCTCACTTCTGACGGGTATAGAGAACTGGAGCCCAGCCGAGATGGCAATTTCCTCCCGCCCCATCCAGTCCATGAGGTTTGTCTTTGCTTCCAAAGTCTAGACCTTCCAAGTTTAGTGCTTTTTTGGAGCATAGGTCGTCTAGCGTCGCGACTGTATCTTTGAATTTCCTTTCAACATCGTGAGCCAATCAGAAATGTACGTGTGTATGTATTACATAGCGAAGGGAGTGTAGCTTGCAAGCCGGAATGTGGAACATTCATAGTCTCTCGGTCTTCAGTTTCTTTGCCTTTGGATTCCTTGCCTTTGATTTCTTTGCTTGTGGATTCCTTTCCTTCGGTTTCTTTGTCTTCAAGGTATTCCAGTTTTTTGGGTCTCATCACGGTGAGAGTATATGGTTGGTCGGCATGGCTCTCTATATCAGCCTTGAACTCCCAGGGACCAGAAGCAAGGATAGCAATAGGTCGGGCGATCTCCATCAAAAGCTCAGGGAATGCCATAGTGACTGAGGACTCGCACACCAGTGTCGATTCATCGATATGGACCCAACCCATGTGATGACACATGCCTGCGTTCACGACCGTCATGCCGAAATGCTTTGCTACCTCGACATCCTGTTCCCAATACTGCGGATCTTGCAAGTAAATTTGTAGAGGCTTCTTCGCCCTCTTGTTGCACTCCTCCCAGATCTCTCGAATGACTATCAAAGATGCATGCTGAGTGGTCCATCGGACAGTAAGAGCTTTTACCGGTGCAGCGGGTGGTCCAAAAGTCACCATTCCAAAGGCGACAATTTTGTCACACTTCCTTTTCTCGAAGATGGGTCTAACCAGTTCTACTAGCCGATGGCAGAGAGAAGTCTCTTTAAAGGGTTTCAAGGTTTCCTCCATGTTCAAAATAGCTGATTCCGGACTTGGAAAATTTCTGCGGCGTGCATCATCAATACTCGCCCTGGCAGCCATCTCCTTTTCGGAGTGAGGAAACCACTCTTGCAGTTTCCTCCAAATTGTTAGCAAAAAATCACGGAGTAGCAGATCCAAAAAGAGATAATTAGCTTACTTGTATTGCATCACTAATGCTCTTTCGGGCCTGATCATACCCGAGCTCTCTGGGTACCAGATTGCGTGAAGGTAGTCCCAGCTCATGGCGGATGGAAAGGGATTATTTTGAATGATATAGTTGGCGCGTCTCACAATCGCTCTCGACCTAGCTTCGGGAGACATTCCCATTAACTTCTTCAAGTTCACTGGACGCTGATTGCGACCAACCTCGGGTTTGGGATTGGGTTCTCCGACAAGGAGGGTCTTGTCGGGGGTAGGCATGGTGGAACTTGACAAAGGCCTAATCAACTGATACGAAGGGTGGATTCCTTGATTTGCTTGATGTTGGGTTCAAATTCAGGACTGCTTGAGGATTTGTTGTTGTGTGTGTAGAAACAATATTTGCAGGAAGGGGAGAAACGCTTGGTTTGTATAGGCCTGTTGTATGATTTACTTCTGTTCCGCCTGGAGGCGGGGAATCTTTGAAGCCGCCGTTCAAGCAAAAATAGGACGTGTTAATCACGGCCCTTAGGAGCAACCACTGAATCATCTTTCAGCTCAAAAGTGATTCAGTGAATCTATTCGCATCGATTCAACATCAATGACACAAAAGTTTCGCCTTTTAAAGTTTAACACTATTTGTTGCGAAGCCGAAAATAACTTCAGTGCGAGTATTAGCAAAAGAGTTTAAAATAGAAGGAGATCTCAATACTCCGAGAATAATTTTGTTGGGCTGGCAAAGCTTTGATATACCTAATGAACTAGAATGCATAAATATACTGTCAATCAACTTCTTTGTGCTATATTAAAACAGGCGTGGAATTCGATGCCCACCTTTTTTGCGGATTTATAGTTTCTCCTCTCCCTTTTTGTAAAGTGGCAAGGTACAAGTACAGCCACTTCACAAAATCTTTGCAGATATTCCAAAGAACAAATAAATGAAATATACATTGCAAAATAAGGTAATTTTGGCATGCACGTTAACGATTTCTGCAAATAGAAACCTATGACTTGTGACGAATTTCACAAGGGAAACTCCATAAAGTAGCATGAAGATATGATCGAAGACTTCCTCAAGCAGCGGTTCCTTTATAGTATAGAATGCAATGAGATCATACGTGTAACACTTCACAGGCTGCAAGCAACCTCCACCATATCTAATTATACGTGTCTTCCAACTCCACAAAAGTACCAGAGACATTGCTGGGTAGAAGAGGCATTTGAATTGTAACGAATTTGCATCTAAACTTGTCCTCCCATTGCTTTTCCCAGCCTCATTTGTATCTAAGATTGGAAAACTTCGTTGTTACCATCTTGGTGGTTCTGAATCGGCGCGAGAACGCCTCGTTCTTCTTGGCTGTCCTGCTTGAGCCAACAACACTTTGAAGAATTTTCTTGCGGAGTCTTCACGGAGTTCTTGGGCACATTTTTGATTCAACAGGAAAGAACTCTTCGCGTGGTGAGCTTTTTACCAAACCATTCCGGAATTACATACCGGCCCTCTCACATTAGACATGATAATATCTCGCGATACTAGGTTGTTTGCCGGATTCAATTTGCAAGGCACACGCTCTCTGTTTGATCTCTACTGGGTATCCAAGAACCGGATTCCAGCTCAATAATCCCCCAATATCGCAGAAAAAAACACAAAAGTCTGTGTGTCAACGCAATTGCGCAGCATGGAAGAAACGCCAACCACTCAGCTTGCCAAACAACATCCTTCCCGACCATGAGACTGTCCTCTAATAGATTCTTGATATCATAGACCCAGGGAAGCCGCTCACGACGAGCAAGTTCCAAATTGCCCATACGAAAGAGTCCAGGCTACCTTTTACTTAGGCACTTAGGCACTTTGACAAGCTTGAAGCTTCTCACAATTTTAACGACGCATTAAAACGCGCACGACCATGATGGGTCTTCCCCATCCCCCGCGCGGCCCATGGTCAATCGTCACATCTAAAGTCCAGCAGGTTTTCACGTCACCACTTGAATGCCCATTGCGCCCCAGGTCGAGCGACAAAATCGAGGCCCTCTAAGTTCCGCCATCTACAATCACAACAATATGAAGAGCATCATGTTTATAAACGGCGTAAGGTACCGTATTTTCCTTTGTGGTGGTACAGATGAATGTTTGCGGTGTTTGCAGAGAGTGTACAATGTACCTCCCAAGAGAGGCTGAGAGATCAGGATAAGGGTGTGAGGGGTCAAAGTGAAATGTGCAAGAAAGTCTGTCTTCTTCCTTACCACGTAACCGGCCCATAAGTGGGTGAGTGATTGCTGATTGATTTTAATAGTAAAGGACTAGGTAGTCCCGTAACAAAAGGGCCAAAAATATCATCCTCAACGGGAATTGATGCATGGGTTTTCTGAGTTTCTCAGTGACGGAGATACATACTTTATCGATATTGATACCTTCTTATCGCAACCCTGCATTCATCTTTGCCTTGTATCCGGCTTAGTATTTCAGCGCCAAGAGGCGTTTGTTTTATCAGCCGTGTTTGCCGTTGCCATTTGTTGTCGGGGAGGTTTTCGAGAGAAACCAAGTTTCTTAGCCTCAAGGTCAACTAATGTAGCCAAGGTATCCCGTCGAGAGGGGAGTGGGGGGTGAGGGGAGGTTTCCAGGCGGGGTTTCCGTAGGATTTTTGCTTGCGGTCTTGGAGTT
>JAFJYG010000394.1:0-46545 GCA_017366145.1 Cadophora sp. M221
AAAAAAAAAAAAAAAAAAAAAAAAAAAAAAAAAAAAAAAAAAAAAAAAAAAAAAAAAAAAAAAAAAACGAGGTATAATAGTAAGTTAAGAGCTTTTATTACGTTGGCTATTTTTTTAATTATAACTATTAATTACTAGTAAATTAACTTCTTTTTTTTAATTACTAACTTAAGAAGCACTAATGTTTTGATTAAACGAAAGTTTTTAAAGTATTACGACCTAAAGCTTGATTACGACCAAAGCAAGAATTGCATTTACTAACCAAAAGATATGCTTATTATTTTGTACTTTAATAAGTATATTTTGGTTTTATTATTAAAGCTTTTTTCACCTTAGTAAATTGATTACTAGTTAAACGCCAAATAATGCAATTGGCGAATAGCTAAAAAAGAGCTAGCCGAAGTTAGTGTTCTTATGGCAAAGCCGAGGAAGAAGAAAAACAAGCTTAAAAATAATACACTTTCTTTAAGACGACTTTTTAGTTTCATGCGAGACTTACAACAAAGTTTTTGCAAAATGGAAGAGGTCTTATTAGGCTTTGCTACCGGGTGTTTGCATCGCTGCCTTACCAAGAATGCGTTACGTAAACAGGCCAAATTGAGTCGACTTAGCGCTAAGGAATTTGATAATTTTAATAAGTTGTATTTAGCTAATATTAGCTTAATTTTCGCGGGTGCAATGAAGTACTTTTACCTTAGAAGCCTTAATTAAAGAGCTTATTATTAAGTTGGAAAAAATAGCAATGTTTTTATTACTTTTGTTGCTAAAATTAATACTAAAATTAATTAATGAGCCTGCAAAGTCAAATTAGCTGGCATATACGATGACTTGTTGCTAAAAGAAAGCCGGAAGACTAAATATTAGTTTAACGAGGACTTAGTACGAGAAAAGCTCTCTTCGCAATACAAGGAGTTTGAGTTCTTGTTTTTGAAACGAGCTTTCAACAAGCTGCCCTTGCATCAACCTAGTAACTACCAAATTGAGTTGAACGCTAAAAACACCCTTTCATTTAAACCCCTTAAATATATAACGAACAAATAACTCTTTAAGACTAAATGATATATCGTAGAAAACCTTTATAAGGATTTTATTAAACCTTTTAGCGCGCTATACGCGGCACTTATTTTTTTTGCTAAGAAAGCTAATGAAAGCTTTTAATTATGCGTTAATTACTACAAGTTAAATTTCTTATTAAAAAAGAACTTGTACCTAATTCCCTTAATTAATAAAATAATAGTTTATATTTTTAAGGCTAAGGTGTTTATAAAGCTTAATATTTAGTAAGTATTCTACTAAATTCGTATGTCGCTTAAGGCTAAAGATTATACTATGTTTTGTACTTATTATGGCACGTATAAATATAAAGTGCTGCCTTTTGAGTTAACAAATGAACCAACTACTTTTTAGTAGTTTATTAACGAAATCTTTATAAAACACTTAAATAACTTTTGCTTAGCATATATAAATAATATTTTAATTTACTTGGACTTGCTAAAAGAGCATAAGTTATACGTTAAGAAAGTTATAATAATTTTTTAAAACTACGAGTTATAAGTTAATATTAAGAAGTTTAAGTTTAAAGTAACTAAGACTAAGTTCTTAGGCTTTATTATTAAAGTAAACAAAATTAAGGTTAATCTTAAGAAAATCTTGGTAATTAACAACTAGTAATACGCTAGTAACGTACGAAGTATTTAAAGCTACTTTGGATTTTGCAACTTTTACTAATACTTTATTAAGAATTATAGTTGAATTTGCCGTCCCCTTACTCACCTTACTAAAAAATACGTTCCCTTTGTATTTGATTAGTAATACAAAGTAGCGTGGGAGGCTCTCCAGCAAACCCTTAAGTTAGCGCCGATACTTCGCTACTACGACTTTTTTAAGCAAACTCGTTTAAAAACTAATGCTTTTAACGAAGTCGTTGCTAAGGTGCTTTCTTAATTACAAGACAATAACTAATTTCATTTAGTTGGTTTCTTTTTTAAAATAATAGTAAATGCGAAGCTAAACTATTTTATTTATAATAAAAAAATACTAGCGATTTTTTGGTTATTTAAGTAATATAAGTTAAAGTTGCTAAGCGCTTAGAAGTTAATTTACGTGTATATAAATTATAAGGCCTTAAAGTACTTTATAACAACTAAGGATTTTAATGCTAGGCAAGCATAATAAGCGAAGTTTTTTGCTAAGTTTTATTTTACGATTATGTATTACACTAGAGTTACTAATATAATCGCTAATACTCTTTCTCGCCGCAATCAAGACTTTACTTCATTAGAAGCTTGCAAGCGCGCATTATAAAGCTAGTAGTTAATTCCCGACGACAAAACTGACCCTCGCATACGCTAAGAAATCAATGCTTTGGCCATTAACCTTATGAACGATGTAGAATCTTATGTTACTACAAAGCTTTGCCTCGTTAAGGCAAATGAAAAGGTTATAACCCCAAAAGAGCCCCCGCTAGTAAATTACTAGGTACTCAATAAAGAAGCGCTAAACCTAACATTCGTGGTAGCATATAATATTAAAAGCTATAATATTATTAACCAAGTTATAAATGCAAATAAGACCTCTAATTCGCTAGAGCCTTTTTGTTAAAAAGCTAAAGATTACTACTTAAATTACAAGCTAACCCAAGGAAAGTTTTATTTCCAAGGTCATTTGAAAGTGTCAACGAAGCCTCTAGAGCTATGCACTTTCTTAATTCGTTACGTGCACACCTAGCTTTTAATTGCTTATGCTAAAATCAATAAGATAAGAGTAATACTAGAAACTAAGTACTACTGGAATGGACTCGCGATCGACGTTGCTTAATACATTGCTAATTGCAGTTGCTCTCGTATGAAGGCTTGTAAAAACAAGACTCTTGGCCTTTTGCACTCGCTACTTATTTTGGTTAAGCTATACTAATACCTAATAATAAACTTTACGAAACTTCCCTTAGATGAAGTAGGCTACGATGCTACGTTTGTAGTTATAAATAGGTTAGCTAAGAAGCCCTTATTCTTATTATATTATAAGATAATTATAGTAAAGTAAATGGCTAAGCTATTTCTTACTTATTAATTGTAATACTTTAGTATATTAGATTTTATTGTGTTTAATAAAGAACCTTAGTTTGTTTTAAGTTTTTAAAGAAAGTATTGCTAAATTCTTAGTACTAAGATTAAGCTTACTACGATATATAACCTAAATGTTAATAGCCAAACGAAAGTCATAAACTAATACATTAAGTAGTGATTATGTTTATTTTGTACGTATTATTAAAATAACTAAAGTTCTCTTTTGTTAATTATGAACATAGCTTAACTGACTTTGCCTCACGAATCGCTTGGTAACATCTTGCCTTTTTAAGCGCTTAATGAGTATGAGCTACGCACTTTCTTTAATATGCATAACCCTAATTCCTTATAAGTAGCTACGAAACGATTAAATAAGGATAATACTATTAAAGTTGCAATTAGAATATAAATGTCACAATCCGGGATCACGTGCGTCTTTGCCCTGAGGCTCGGCAGCCCGGCTGCACAGAGAAGCCAAGATAAGCGTCACGTGAACACCTGGAGCCTTTGGAGCTTTAGGATCCAAGGCTCCTGGAACCCCAGGGCCGTAGGCTCCTCGGGGATCCCATTGAATCATAGTCTTATATAAGTAGAATAGTTTCCTAGGTAGTAGAGCTTCGTGCTCAAATTCAAATAGCAAGTTTACCTTACAATTTACCACTGCTTGTAACGCCTTTATTCCCATAGAGAACCAAATCGTCTTGTGAATATACTTCATCGCCGATACCAACCCAACGAGCTTGTACGCATAGTACCCGCAAACAGCAGAAATATTACACTTTAAGCACCTCGTCTTAAAGTATCACCACTTGATATGTCTACCAAGGGAGAACCCTCTACGAAGACGGAGAACAAGGCCACCACCTTGGTGACCGAGGTCAAGAAGGCCTCTAACGGCCCTAAGGTTAACCCCCCGGACAACTTCCACGGCGACCAAGGCAAGCTTGGGCAATTCATTCTCCAATGCAATATGTACATTGTTTTCAATAATAATAAGTTCTAAGGACAAAAACCCTTGAAAGTCATGTGGATCGCCTCATTCCTGAGGGAAGCTGCAGCCCACTGGATTGAACTAGCCTTAACCGACTACCTCAACAACCGCGCGGCAACCAGAGCCTGCTTCACTGCTATAGTAGAAAAGAGCAAGGTCATCTTTAAAACCGTTGCCGGGTTCGCAACTACTATTAAGGCCATCTTTGAAAACCTTGACGAAATTAAGCAGGCTAAAAAGCACTTACTAGGTATAACCCAAAAGGGCAGCGTCCACGATTACACGGCCGAATTCCAACGCTACGCAATGAGGTTAAAATGGACGAACGAAGCATTGAGAGCCCAGTATTATCAAGGCCTTAAGGACAACATCAAGGACGAGGTCTCCCGGGCACCAAAGACGACTACTTTGGACGCCTTGATCAAAATCGCGATCGAAATTGACAACCGCATTAAGGAACGACAGCGCGAGCGAGGAGGCTACTTTGCCCTTGTTTAGTTCCAAAAGCCGCAGTTTCCCCAGCGTCATGGGAAGAGACAGGGCTCTCATCAGCCCAGCGGCAGAAAGAGGGACAACTAAGGAGATCGTCAAATGAATGGAGCCGAAAGGGGTAAAGGTGGACAAACGAAGAAACAAAAGAAAAAGCGGGAACGGCGTAAGAAGGGTTTATGCTATAATTGCGGCAAATTAAGACACCTCGCCTAGGATTACTCTTAAAAGAAATCGGGAGAAACGCCTCGCTACTAAGTGAGATTAGTTGAACGAAACCCCAAATATCAAAAGGCCGCTGTTGCTAAATAGGATTCGCAGGTGACTCTTTATGATAAAGACCATGCGAGACCCTCTAATAAGGAATGGGCCTTCGATAACAAAGCAATTAAGTCATTGGACCTGGAGCAAGAGAGTTAGGTCCTTTGGTATGAGGATGTGGACGATTATAGCTATGACTACTTACTATCTTTAAATGAGATTTGGACTCTTAGCAGCTTCGCCAATAGCCGACGAGTATGGCACTAAGGGGGGCTACTCCCTAGGGGCAAGCTATACTTCATTGAAGTCAACCAAACTTACGATTGCCTAAAATATCTAAAGGAATATGTTATTATTTATTGGGATAGTAAGACCATAGTCTTTTAAGAAAACACTAGGAACATTGAGGTTAGGCCAAAGCGCTATGTAGCCAACTTGCGAGAAGCAAGGGAACCTTTTATGCCAAAACCATTAAATAACTATCTTTAAGTTAAAGATACGTGGAAAGTTCTTTAGGAAGGCATGGGTGAGCACTTTTGGAGAAGAAGATAGTAGCCCTATGAACCTATGTTAACCTATTGTATAAGAGTTAATAAGATTTAGGGATTAGTAGTTTTTAAGTTGAAAACACTTTACACTTTAATCAGTTATAACAATAGATTGCAACGCTAGTTGGACGAGACCATGGGAAGAATCGTTGAAGAGCAATGACGTTGTGCTATGATAGTACTAAGACGCCTGAAGCTAGCGGCAACGGGAGAAGCAAACTAGCTAATTTTCACCGTTTTCCTAGCCGGTATTGAGACAAAGGCCTTGGTTGACTCAGGAGCTATAAGACGCTTCATAAACCCAGCCTTCGCTAAGAAGTGGAATCTTACCACTATTTGAAACTCCAAGCCATATCAACTTGCACTACTTAATGAAAAGAATGCAAAAGAAAATAATTAGATTTGCAAAAAAACCAATAAGATTACTATGTAAGTAGAAGACTACTAGAAGGTGCTTTACTTTGATATTGTGCTTATTAAACGATATAATATAATGTTAGGAACCTTGTGGCTGTATAATTACAATCTTAGTATAGATTAGGTAACCAAAACGATTAGGTTTGACAATTGTCGCTGCAAACGCAGTTAACTTTTCGGCAATAGAGAGGCTAGCGCCGCCTTCTTAAACATGACGCCGAGGAATTCCAGCCAAATGAGTCGGACTCCCAGCTAGCCGAAGGCCCAGAATTAACCCAATTAGTTAGTTGATATACGGGAATAGCTGCCCGCATCGTACAAAAAGTACGCAAGGATGTTTAAGGACTCCCAAAACATAAGGGCCCTACCAGAATATTAGCCATAAGACCACGAGATCAACTTTAAGGAAGAATTTGTACCTATTACAAAAAAACTTTGCTACTAAAGCTATGCTACCATAAGAACGCTTAAGGAATGATGTGAATAAGAAGTAAGAAAAAAATGACTTCGAAAGTCAAAATCGCTTTGCGCTGTTAATATACTAATTGCTAAGAAACCGGGAGACCCAAAGGAGAGACTTTGCGGCGACTTCCGCATAATTAACAATAAAACAATAAGGGATATATACCCTTTGCTAAATACGTAGTACTTACGGGATAAGTTAGCCAAAGCACGAATATACACTAAGCTTAATTAGCGCAATGCATTTAATTTGATCCAAGTTAAGAAAGGATATAAATGAAAGATGGCCATTATCTTGCCTTTGGGCTTATGAGAACACACGGTTATGCCGTTTGGGCTTACGAACGCACTTGCTACTTGCTAAAAACAGAACAATGAGATCCTAAAGAACTACATTGGGGTAATAGTTATATATTACTTGAATGATATCCTAGTGTTTTCGAAGTACCCTAAGTAGTATAAGAAACATGTTTAACAGGTCATAGGAGCACTAATGAAAGTGGACTCTTAATTAAAGCTATTGAAGTGCTAATTCTTGGTTAGACAAGTCACTTTCCTAGGCTATGTTATACGCTTAAAAGAGATGAGTATTAACCCTAAGAAAATCAAAGCCGTATAAAAATAAAAATCGCCAAAAAACGTTAAGAACGTATAATTTTATTTGGAATTTGCTAACTTTTACTAATAGTTTATTCAAAGCTACTTAAAGATTGCAAAACTTCTTATCAACTTAACTTGAAAAGGAGTGCCTTTTGACTAGGATAATAAGTGTAAGGAAGCCTTTTAATGAATTAAAACGAAATTCGTTAAAGAGCCAATACTTCGCAGCTTTAATAAAGAAGTAGAAAGCGTTGTTGAAACCGACGCCTTTGATACCTGCACTAGCGCAGCGCACTTGCAGCGGGATAAGGAGGAACGGCTACACCCAGTAGCGTACTACTCTAAGAAGATATCCCCGGCCAAGCAGAACTATAATATTTATAAGAAAAAACTTATGGCTATTGTTAAGGCACTCAAGCACTGGAAGACCTACTTACAAAAAGCCAAATTCCTAGTTATTATTTATACCAATCACATAAATCTTTGTACCTTTATCACTACTAAGGTCTTTAATAATTAAAGGTTAACCAAATAAGCTAAGGAACTTGCCTTATTTGACCTAGTTATTAAGTATGTCCAAGGGAAAAACAACGCTTGCACTAATGCGCTAAGTAGATTGCCAAGCTATGAGAATGATAAGATTTACGAAGAGATTGCCTTGCTAAAACTACTTAATAACGGGGACATGGTACTTAATGTGCGAAAAGCAGCAGCAATTAAACTAGTTTCGAAAGGTTCTTAGCACAACACCTTAAAAGCTGCCTAGCAAAAGGACAGGCTATTGCTGGACTAGATTAAAGAATTAATTTAATAAAACATTGTTAAAAACGAGATTATGCGCGTTAACGGAAAAGTATGGCTTTCGCTTAGCCTGGCCGAAGCGTACGTTAAGGAGCAGCATGAGCTTTTTGCGCATAGACACCAAGGGATACGTAGAATGTACCTTAGGATTTTAAGGAACTACTGGAGCAAAGGGCTTTGTGGCGTAGTTAAGGGAGTGGTTGAAAACTGTGATGCTTGCATTAAAAACAAGCCTACTTGGCACGCACCTTATAGGCAAATAATCACAATACTCATACCACCTAAACCTTAGAAATTTATATTATAAGACTTTATAAGGCTGCTGCCACTATTAAAGGACTTAGCCACGGGAATTAGCTATAACATGATACTGGTTATTATGAAGAGACTTACCAAATACATGACCCTTGTACTAGTTAAGCAAACTCTTACGGCCAAAAACCTAGCATAAGTTTACCTTAAGGAGGTAGTATCTAAGCATGAGATGCCCAAAGAAATCGTATTGGATAAAGACAAGTTGTTCACGTCAAAATTCTGAAAAGCTTTGATTGCCTTCTTAGGAACCAAACGAAAGCTATCAACTGCTTTTTACCCTCAAATTAACGAAGGGAATAAGCAAATAAATTAGGTTATTAAAGCATACTTACGCTGCTACATTAACTATTAATAAAATAACTAGGTAAGACTTCTATTACTAGCCGAGTTTGCTTACAATAGCTTGTTTACGAAGACCACCAAGGTCACGCCTTTTTTCGCCAACTATGGCTATGAGCCGCTGGCTTATAGGAAACCAGTGGATACGAAAGTGAACAATAATGCGGTGCGTATTTAAGTTCAAAATATTAAGAAACTCTACTAAGAATTGTCTTAAGAATTGCAATTTGTAGCGGAGAGAAACGCACACTATTACAACAAGGCATATAATCAAAAGCCAATGCTACAAAAGAAAAATAAGATTTATTTTTTGCGAAAAAACATTAATATAAAGCAACTAAGCAACAAACTAAACCACAAGAAGTTGAAACTTTTTAAAATCAAGAAAACCAAAGGATTACTAAATTATAAGCTTCAGCTACTTGCAATAATAAAAAAGATATTTCTCGTATTTCACATATTATTACTAAAGAAAGCACTATTAGAAGCACTACTAGCCCTAAAAACAATTGCTAAACTAATTAACTTACTCATAGAGTATAATGTTAAGGAACTATTAGACTGTTAGTACTTTGGAAAGCAAGTTAAATACTTAATGAAGTGGTTAAATTACCTTTTATTCGAGAATACATGAGAGTTTAAGTTAGCTTTTGACTACCTTAAGAAGCTTGCCAATTTCCACCAACAAAACCCAGATCTGCCTAAAGCGAGTTTAAGGGGTCGAAGGGGAGGTCGGCCAGCGTATCAAACGAGGGGTCGACGGGGTTATTAAGGCGCTCGGCGCCCGCCAGCTTAGTAGTCTACTATGCCTCCGCCGCTCTTTTCTTCTCCTTTTTTTTTTCGCCTTCGCCTTATTAAGCTTGTTCAAGGTTTTTAAACCCTAATGAAGCATCTCACGCCCGCGCTCGCGTAGTTTGGCCTGGCGTTACTCAAGCTCGCGGACGCGAGCTAAACTGGCCATGGCCGCCTCGAAGGCCATGTCCCTCTCAAATTTCAATCGATTCTTCTTTATTCGTAAACTTTAAAGGTCGTCGATTGACACTTAAAGAGCATTGCATTTCGAACTACGACGAACATACTCTTCGCACCTTTAAGACTTTTTATTTAAAACTACATAATTGCAGTGGTAATAAATGCAGTTAAAACAAGGCATACTAGGCAAATCATAGGAATTTATCGTCTTCGCAAGTACTATTTGTTATTTGTATTTTATTATCTTAAAAAACATAATGAAAAAAAAAGACGGCTATGAGTAGTTGTTGATATTTCCTTTGGTATACTTAAGCGTGGGGATACGCTAACGATGGAAGGGGAATAGTATTACAATTCGAGATCACGTGCGTCTTGGCCCTGAGGCTTGGTAGCTCGGCTGCACAGAGAAGCCAAGATAAGCGTCACGTGAACACCTGAAGCCTTTGGAGCTTTAGGATCCAAGGCTCTTGAAACCCCAGGGCCGTAGGCTCCTCGGGGATCCCATTGAATTATAGTCTTATATAAGTAGAATAGTTTTCTAGGTAGTAGAGCTTCGTGCTTAAATTCAAATAGTAAGTTTATTCTACAGTTTACTATTGCTTGTAACGCCTTTATTCTCATAAAGAACCAAACCGTCTTGTGAATATACTTCATCGCCGATACCAACCTAATGAGCCTGTACGCACAGTACCCGCGAACAGCAGGAACGTTACAATAAAACGTAATAAACTTTGCTAAGTTATTTCTCCAATTGCAGTAAAACAAAATGAAACGACTAGCCAACCAAAGCCGCTAAGAGATTAATTAAGAAGTAAGTAATATAATCCTAATTAATACACGAAACTAGAAAATAAATAGGCCTTCGTAAAAGCTATTTAACAAGTGGTATGAACTAGTTAAAGTCTTAAAGAAAGTTGAAGAGAGCTGGGAAGTGAAGTTATTTAAAGATTGGTAAATACACCTTGTCTTTTATTTGCACTTGCTGCGCAAGCACGTCGCCGACCCCTTGCCTGGACAAGCCCGTTAAGCGCCAGCGCCAATTCAGCTATTGCCTGAGCAAAACGAATAAGAGATTGAGGCAATACTAGGCTTAAAGCTAGTAAGCTTAAAGCTTAAGTATTGTATTAAGTGGCTAGGCGCCGACGAAGACCTAAAGTAGTACTTATGCTTAAATGCTATAATCGCACTTCACCTAATTAAGGCGTTTTACTTGCGCAACCCTCAAGCTAAAGAACCTCCTAAAGCTTTACTTAAATAGCTAAAGGCATATAATGCTAGCATCAACGATTACAGCGACTTAAAGAACAACCAAGTCATAACTGCAACTGCAAGAACACAGTTTTTTGAAGAGGGGGGGTAGTGTTACGGTATGAAAGTCACGGGTTAAGGAGGCAAATGAATATCGCATAGAATGTCGCATATGCGACTTAGTAGGCCTAATCAGGACTAGCGCGTATCCTTTGATTCCTTTATGTATAAAGACAAGAATTAAAGCCAACTACGCAGCTCTTCTTCTCTTGTTTTTTCTACTTGATACTTAGTGTTGGGATAGCCTTAGCTAAGAGGTGTTCCCTTGATCTAGTGACTTCCAAAGATAGTCGTCTCTCCTGGCCTAATAAAGCTTGGTTTCATTTAAACCTCTTAGTTTCGTACGAGTAATGCTCATACGGGCTAGGGAATTAGGGCTCAATGTATTTAAAGTAGCTTTCCCTTTCATACAAAAGAAATACACGAAATATACTTAATTAAACTTCACTTATTGTATTCTTTATCACCCTAATATTAAGTATCAAACCTTAGTTAAATACTAATACTAATTAGTAGTTAAATAACCACAAAATAGTTAAGTAATACTTTTGTACGACGACAATCGGAAAAACAAACTGAAGAGGCAAACTGATCGAACTTTGCGTTGGCGACTAGCAAAAGAAAACGATTTGTACAATTTGAGGATTCACGGAACGCAAATACGACTTGATAATTTTTATTAACCTTCGTATAAAGAAGAACACAATAATTTCACCACCAAAGGTTACCTACCCATTGGATACGGAAGCATGGGGGGAACCCTTTGACTTTACAAACGACGAGCATCAAACGCTTAAGCAAATTAATAATCATATTACCTTAGTCCTCGTATGATACCGTTAAAAAGAGTTTTGAGACTACGGACTTTGGGAAGAATTTAAGGAAGGCTTTAAAGAATGAACGGAAAATACATTTGCTATTGAATCCCAAGAAGCTATTAAAGATCTTTGTACATACTTCCTTAATTACGGAGTATGGGTACGAGAGCAAAAGGGATTTATCTCGTACGCTTAAACGTTGGCAAATGTTTTGGAAGAGGAGAAGCCACATGAGTGAACAAATTAAAATCGAAGGACTTATGCCCAATGAAAATTCCAAGGGCAAAACAAAAACCGGCAAGGTACTCCAACTTTAACTGTACGAAGCGAACCACCAGCGAGACATGCTATTCCGGACAATTCCAGAGATTCTCTAATCGTACGAACTCAAGAGGCAGAGAACTCACTCTCAAAGCCAATTTAAACAACTTAGCAACAGCCTCAAACGTCCGGACAATATCTAAGCCCTCCGCCCCATGTCGTTTTGAATAAGAATACGATTAGTTCTAACTAGACTTTGTACGCAAATCAGGCAAGGTTTTTATCACCAAACAAAGGTCAAACAACTAAACAACGCTACTTAGCGTACAAATGTTTCAGTCCTACGCCACATCCGGTCTTAGATAACAACCTTCTAAGATAAAACCAAGCCTACGAAACCGTCGAACAACCACTAAGACAACATTCGTACAAAGATAATCCACCGATCTTAAGAGCTCTTCCGCCGAAACCAACCGTATCATATAAGTCTCAAACAATCATCTCAAACTTACGATTATTAACAAACCTAATGAAGGTTTATAGCAATGAGAGCCGGAAGTACGACGAAAAGCAGTACAATATCCTAGATATTTACCTCCAGGTTTTCTTCAACTATTGTACAAAGATCGAAATCTCAAGTAACTAGTACCACTTAGTATTCTCAATTATGCTAAAAGGACAAGCAGCGGATTTTTATTACAACAAAATTGCAAGACGTTCGTACAATTTCCCTACAATAATTCGTATAACTTGGAATCACTTTAAGACTAAGAAGAATTAGCAAAAGTACTTGTTCAAGTGAAAAGAAACTACATTAATCTCTACGATTGCAAAGAACCCAAAGAAGTCTTAATTAAAATGCTTAAAAATTATATTTAATTCTCTTTATACGGCGCAACGCGGCCTATCGAGGGAATATTAGACAAAGCATAATCTTCGCAATCAAGTGCTAAACGCATGTCGTGAAGTAAAAGAGTGTAGTTTAGCACTATATAAGCTTGCACAAACATTTGAAGAGCTATGCGCAGACTTACGATTTGCAATTGCTACAGCCGTACGAACGAGGGAGGTTGGTACTTACCTACAAAATCGTTCGTACGATTATAATCACAACTTAGTAAAAAGACAATTCTACGAGAAAACACAATAATTTCCAAATTGCATAGCACCAAACCAGTTCCAGAAGAGAACTTTTCGTTTAAGGAACCCTTTTAATAATCGTACGAACAAGAAATGCATTGTTTGTAAGAAGAAAGGTTGCTAGTTAACAAATCATCCAAAGGCAAAGCAGAAAGCCGCGTGAGCGAAGGTCAAAAATCACCTAATAACCAAGTTCAATGAATCCAAGGAAGCAACTCAGGCTTTCTTAAGCTCGTACGAAGATTTCCAAGGGGAACTTAATCATACGATAATAAAAGAAGTGCCAAAAGATACAAAGAAATAAAAAAACAAAGATAAGCCAAAAGAATTCTTTACGAAGTACGAGGAAGTTGACGAACAATAAATAATCCAAGTTTTAAACGACAAATCGACAAAACACGCCTTTTTGCAACGAGACCCAACGAAGAATTTGTACAAAGGCAAGGCATTCGTTATTAAAGACAAATATTTGTCCGAAGTTTTCCAAGGGATTATGCCAAATAGCGGTGCTGCTGGGATTTTTACCGCAGGAAAGCAACAAGTCCAAGCACTTTTAAAGCTTGACCCGTTGCTAAAAGTTAATTGTACAAGCAGTCAAACGCATACGATTCAATTTAACAAAAAACTAGCGGAATCAAAGGAATTAATACTTATACGAACACTTATTGGGCAAGTGAAATTTTAAATTATTCCAACAAATACCCCGTTTTTGCTATGCATCCAAGACATGAACTTCCTTGGTGTACAATTAGATAACCTCCAAAATATCATAATTCAAAAGAAGAAGTGAATTCCTATCGTACGAAAATGGGAACATCCGTGAATAATAATTTATATAATAAAAAACACGTTCTTGTACCAGCACTTCACGGAAACAGAGCTTAGGCAACTCCATTAACGCTTTGAACATTCTTTAGTTAAGAAACTGTACCGCGTTCTTTAGTGAGCAGAACACGAAGAAACAAACCTTTGTACGATTAAGAAGATCTCAAAGTTCTGCGAACAGTATCAGCTTTATACGAAGAACTCAGGTCGATTTAAATTCTCTTTAAGAAATGATATTAAATTTAATTTCTTTATAATCGTGAATATCTTATATCTTTCTAAAGCAGCAGTCCTTTAAGCAATTAATAAGGTAACCAGCTTTAATGCTGCTTAATTCCTAAAAAATAATTCAGTGAAAACAATGTGAATTACTTTTTGTACGTATTAGATTGATACTTATCTTGGACCACTGGATTACTTTGTACACGATGCTAGAACAAACTTTGCATTAGTAGAATTTAAAGCAAATGCTTGTACAATGAATGTTGATATAAAGAAAGTTTTAATAAAAGCATATTAAAGTGTGAGGAAAGTTAAGCAATACTACGCTTCTTTGCGCCAATTGTACGAAATTATTTAAGATGAGACAAAAGAAGAGAACCTTGTAAAAAAGGTAGTTCTTCAAATGGCCATAAAAGCTGTGAATAATACAGCTGGTTTAAACAAATTAATTCTAACACTTCTTGTTTTCAAAGCATATCCTAGACTTTCGTACAAAGACTCACTATTTGCGAATATGCTTACTAAAGCAAGAGCAGTTTGAATAGCAATAACGGAATTGCAAAAGATTTAAGCCATATAAAAGGTTAAAGATACTTAAAGCATAAGAAATGGCCTTGATATTACCAAGATCGTGCGACTTCTATTATAGTCTTTGGTAAAAGTATGGCGAGAAAAGAAAAGATAGGCAAGCTCGTTCTCTTTATTATTAGTCACCAGAAAGACGTGTATTGTCCAATTACCTTCGAGACCGACTTCTTTTCGTACGACGGTGATTAAGCCGTTTTATACAAAAGAAATCGCCGAGGTTCCGAAGAAAACTGTACAATCAAACCAAGTATTTTCTTTAGTACAGCCAGTTATCTTAATTTCGTTTAAGACAAAGCAGAAACTCGAGAAGAGACTCGTACGACCCTTAGAAAACGAGGTTTTTCTAACTTGGAAAGAACAATTCGACTTAGATTTATCTCGTACAATGCAAGTAGCAGGGAAAATCACAAGCCCTGGCCTTTCGTTTGAGAAATCTCAACAAAAGGAGATCAACAGGTTAATTGCTTAAGGCGTATTTGAGTTTGTACGATATAACCTAAGGCAATATTGCGAACGAATTTTTAATTCCCGGCTTATTAATAAAATCAAAGGGAAAACAACTAAAGCTTTATACGAGAAATTTAAACTTATGATCTAAGCGTATAACGACGCAGGAAAGAAACAAATCTTTACTTAGTTTTCAACGATTTAAAGGATTAGTTAGCAACTAATTCTGGCACTTTATCCGTTACTTATATAAAAAGGGTTATTAATCTTTATTCGGGATATTACTTAAGCGTATATCTAGTTGATAACCTTTCTAAATCGTACGATTTATGCGAGACTGCCAAAACAAATTGCCAGCAACTACTCGCCGGATACAATCATGCTTGTATGAAAGCCATTATACGGTATCCCGGAATTAGAAACACACTGGTGGGGGACGTACGACACATATCATAAGGTCAAGTTGCATATGGAAACGTCTTCGTACGATCCATGCCTTTTGATTACTTAACCAGGAATGCCGTTTGGAGTAGTCGAACTACAAACAGATGATACTTTAATTTTGGCGACTGAGGAATTTCAAAAGAAGAAGGAGAGAGAGCTTGGAATTGCTAGCTTCTTAGCAAAACCAAAGGATTAGTTATTATACGAATTACCTCTCGCGTTTAACGGATGTATTGTGCATGATTGAAGGGACTTTGTTCAAATTCTTCAAAAGGGACAAGGCGAGAAGTTAACTGAAGTTAACTTAAAAGCACTAGATCGTACAAACCGGTATTGGGAACAATATGCTCGAGGGGCATATATCGCAACTTTATGCCAACTTAAAGCCTTGTACGACCTATCAGTTGCGACTCAATTCCAAGAACCAGGGGATACCAACGTAAGAAACTTAAATAAGCGCATTTAGTGGCAAATTCAAAACACTAAATAAGAATTAAAGTATATCCCTTTGAACTTGCATTGTATAAAGCTGTTTATTTTTGTTAATGAATCCTTTGCGAATAACAAAAACTTAAGCTCCCAGCTTAGGTACGTAATAATTCTTGGGATAAAGAATGATAACTCCAATTCATACAATTAAAACTCGTTTTTTCTTTTGGGAAACTTATTCCATTGAAGTAGTACGAAGAGCAAACGAGTTACGCGAAGCGTTTTAGCTTCCGAGATCTATGGTATGGTTAATAGCGTAGATATGGTAATCGCGGTAAAGAATACAATCGATATTATTACGTCGCGGCTTAAGATACTAGCGATTCCAATTGTTGTGTGTATAAACTTGTTTTTGCTATACAAATGCCTCGTGAAGCTGGGTACTACGAAAGAGAAGCGATTAATAATTGATATCATGGCTTTACGTTAATTGTACAAACGATGGGAACTTGCAGAAATCCGATGAATTAATAGTTAAGATAACTCGGTGGATGCGATAACAAAGTCAAACCCGAATAAAAGCTTGGAAAAGCTAATTAATAACAATCAAATTGTTGTACAAGTAAAAGAATGAGTTAAGAGGGAAAAGAAAGTAAAACCAGGGGAGAAATAGCATCGTATGATACGATAATTTCATTTGTTAAATGCATGTTTTTTTATTTCACTTTAATCACTTATTTAAATACTATACGAAACAATTATTATGCATTTCTCGACTAAATAAATAATATTTAATATAACAATTAACTAACTAACGACTAATTATTTAACAACCAATTATTTAATAATAATTTAACAACGAATTAATTAAAGGAAAATCTTCATTGGTTTTCTTTGTATAGGCCCTTGTACAAAGTACTTATCCTAAGCACCGCGCAAAGGTTGGAGATAAGCTTGAGTCCATTCACTTAAAGGGAGCTTCCATACGATGCCCAAAAGCTTGGCTGTGAAGAGAAATTGTGCTTAAAAACAAAAGGAAACACAAAAGATGCGTACGAAGTTATAAAACGATTGAAATATCTTTAGATTCATCTTTTATTAAGCCCCTTTGTACAAGTCCAGTAATGAGTTCTTGTAGTGCCCTTCGCATAGCAACCACTTGAACTTTGTTACTCTTGTTCCCTAAATCTTTGTCTTTAAACGATGAGTCCTTAGGAGGGGGATTACAACGAGCGGCATAATCTCGCCACTTGCAGTTACCATAGCTACCCCCAAAATGACCTTGAATCGAAGCATAGTTAGGGAAAGGCGTTAAGCTACGCCGGGAACATTTAGCACAAGGAACAGCTTGGACGACACCTTTGGATTGAATTAAGAGAGCATTGACGTACGAAGGCTGATGTGTTATAAGTTGCTGAGGTGTGATGCGCCCTTGTATAAAGGCGATATTACGTCTTGGCATAGCTAAGACTGTTTGTTGCAACGTATTATGACACAACGGGCCTAGTTGCTGCCCTCCGATAATGAGCATTGGGTGGGCGTTGGCGTTGGCAATAGCTAGCGCGGCATTGACGGCGTTGAAGAGAACAAGGGCCCTGTACGAAGTTAGTTCTTGGATAGAAGGGACCAGAGCTTCGTACGAGAAGCCATATCCTGGGGATAAGGGCCAACTTGTACAAAGAGAAAAAGGGACTAACATGGTGTGGTGTGGTGTAGTATGGTGTGGCGTAGCTACGTAGGCGTTAGTACCACTTTACTAATATTGCAGTAGCTGTGCGAAGCTAATCTTGAGGAGGTAGACTTCGTATGAGGGAGAGTACTTACTTAGTTGTGATAATGGTAGTAGTATTATGGCCTACGAAAGACTTTTCGTTAGTACATAGCGACAACGAATTAGATTACTTTGCACGCAAGGCGAAAAAGGAAAACGCCGATTTGTACGAGGCTATCTTAGGTCGTATAAAGAATATCTGAGGAAAAGGAAAGCTATACGAAGAAGAGGAAAAGGGGACTTACTGTTGCTGCTGCTATTGTTGCTGTTGGTTGAAGAAGAAGAGAAGAAGAAAAAGAAAAACGAGAGACGTACAAGGAAGGAACAAAGTTGTTCCTTCCCAAAGCAATCATTATTTAACATAACTAGCCGAAGTCACTAGTGGCACGTGCTTTGTACAAAGGATAAGACAAGCTAGAAACTAGTATTCTAAGTTACGCGCACTTCGTACGGAAGAAAAAGGGAGAAGGCAGGAGAGTTTTTCTTTTAACAAAAGAAAAGTTGCTAGTGTTGGGATAGCCTTAGCTAAGAAGTATTCCCTTGATCTAGTGACTTCCAAAGATAGTCGTCTCTCTTGGCCTAATAAAGCTTAGTTTTATCTAAACCTCCTGGTTTCGTATAAGTAATGCTCGTACGGGCTAGGGAGTTAGGGCTTAATGTATTTAAAGTAGCTTTCCCTTTCGTACAAAAGGGATACACGAAATATACTTAATCAAACTTCACTTGTTGTATTCTTTGTTACCCTGATATCAGGTATCGAACCTTAGTTAGATACCAACACTTAGCATAACCTTAGGTTCAAATACAAGAGACTTGAGACTGCGTTGCTTGCAACCAGTCGTCGTATCAACCTGAGGCTAGTCGTAATACAATTACGAAACTCAATGAAATAATCCTTAATCAACTTACGAGCTAAAATTAAATATATTTAATTATAAATATGCATATAACAAACGCAAATATAACCGAAGCTAATATTTACCAGTTCTTAGCTAAAACTCTTTAAAAAATTAATTTTTCGTTACTTCTCTTTTTACAATTACACTTGAAGCTTAGCGCACTGGTTTTTCTTTTACGAAATCTCGCTTTACCCAAAAAGCTATGTAATAAAACGCAAATAGTAGTAATAAGTTTACAAACGCATTATATTAAGGCGCGAATCTTAAGAAAAGACTTTAATAATTAATTACGAGTATTTTTATAAATTAAACTAATTGCAACGAACAAAGAATTAGAAATAACTTTTTAACAAAAGCAATTTTTGCTTTATTTATGTTTCGTAATAATAATTAACAAGTCTTAAGGGCAGTCTTTTTATACTATTAGGCTAAATTTACGAACGCTCGTTTTTACTCACGGGCAGTTATACGTAGGGCTCTCGCGAACGTTAAGAGTTGAAGGGTTAAGCGTGCTTTTACTCATAGAAACCGAGGGCCAAACGCCTAACGTTATATTTTCAAAAGTATTAATAAATATTCATTAACTTTGTAACATTTTACGTACATTGTGCTATTTATTATGCAACTTATAGTTTATTTTATACGTTTACAAGTGTATTTTATAAGTTAATAAATTACTAAAAGTCACATATTAAAGTAAAGAGTTATTTAAGCGAATCATAAACCCATTTTCAATTCAAATAACACCTTCGCAAAAGACTCCGTGAGATTTTTAAAGATTATAAACACCCTCGTAGAGAACCCGTAATAGGATTTTCAAACTCGCAAACTCAACTTACACCCTCAAAGAGTATTTGTAATGAGATTTACAGCTTAATTAAGCCCTTATTCTCCAAGAAGTCCTTCTCCTCTTAATCAGCCTTCTCTCAAAGAGAGTTGGCAATTTGCTTATAAAAAGCGGCACAAGCAATCAAAATTTGGCGGCAAGTGCGGCGAGAACGGCGAATTTGCTTTGTGATGATAAGAAACCAGCGGCAAGCTATTACAAGTCAATTACGAGTCAATTACAATCCATTTTAACTTATAAATTAATTTAAATTATAAGTTTAAATATACTTAATAAAGCACTAAAAGCGACCTAGGCATTTTTACGACTACAAGTACGACTCATGAAAGAACTAACACGACTAGTACGAGAGCCGGCGAGGGCAATAGCGGCGCTTATGAATCCGTAAACGTTAGTAACGAGTCAAAATCGGTTTAGAAATATTACTTACGAAGAGAGCAGCGAGCTCTCTCACTGCCATAGTGGCAATTGCCACACGATAGTCCCAGCTCATCAGCGAACTAAATGCACTTAGTCCAGCAGCCAGCGCCTCCCTAGCAGTGCGTATAACCCAAAGACATAATTTATCTAGCTAGCACTTATTAATATATTTACATACCCAAAACAATTCAAAATGATTCGTTACAACTAAGAACAAGTTAATAAAAACAATTTTTAAAAAAGAAACTTACTTATTTAAACAAATTGTGCCTTTAGGTTGGAAGCACAACTAGGATTAAAACCCCAGCCAGGCCGCAAAACCGCAAGGCGAATCGCAAGCAAAGCGGCAACTCAACGCATAGCCCCCGTGGCCTGGGCGAGCAGGGCGGGCCTTATGAACGCCTATTAGCTAAGTTACGAATCATAAAGTAATTAGAAATTACTTACATAAGAAGAGAAAAAAAAAAGAGAAGCAGCGTAGTTAATTGCTGCAAAAGCAGCGGCAGCAAAGGTTACGACGGCGGCAGTAGTAACAAACATCCTACGATTTATTAATATTTATTACAAATCAAAAACAAGCTCGTAAATTAAGTACTTACTTAACAATGTAATATTAACTAAAAAAAGAAAATCTAAAATTATTACGAAAAAAAGACTACTTATTACACTTATGTTTTATTTACATAGTTGTATTTTACAAGTTAATTTTATTACTATTATTTGCTACTATTTGCTTAATTATTTGTTTATTTGCTATTATAACAAGTTGTTACGAATTAATTATATTTTATTACGAACAAGTCGTAACAAATTAATATTTACTTATAACCAACTGCGCGAAGCAAGGTCCCGCAAGCCCCAAAGGGCCGCCGGCGAAGAAGACCTTGTAGCAAGTATTATAAAAAGCCCAAAACTTATAAAGTCAAGTGATATTTTTAAGCCAATCAAATGCTAGCATAGAAAAGGTCTTAACAGTGATATGGAGACGTGGGCAGATTTTACCTGCTTACTTCTTGCCTTCGTACTTCGTACCTCCTGGCCCTCTTCAACCCCCTTCAACCCCGAGGCGTGGGGCTAGGGCACCCCTCAGCTAAGGTACGCAAGCGCCTTAAATATACTTAGTATCAAATCAATGAGAGAGCTTTCGGGGTCGTGCTAGCTACTCTAGCACACAGGTAATAATAATTGGTCACTTAAGGGAGACCAGGAACGTCACTGAGGAATATAAGGCGAGGGTTAAGTAGCGCCTGGGCAAGAGCGGCTGGCCGCTCTTGCCCAGGCCACCACGGACCACCTACATGTCCGTGCCAGACTGGACGCTGCCGTGTAGGCGCCCTGGCGCCGTCGAGCAGCGGTATATTTTGTGCACATGCCTCCGTAGCCTCAGCGATCTGTCCCAATTTACTTTGCCCATTCAACACGCATTGAATTTCCCCGGTCGAGAGATCCTTGTATCTCCTTGTCAGCTCTCAATGGCGCCTTTCCAATACACTCCCCTCGATTCTTCGAAGAACGAGATTCGTGTTCTGCGGCCAGTGCTGCAGCCCGACCAGCACTCTGGCTCGCGCTGTCCGGAAGCAGGAGATCCAGACTACAGCATTACAGTTGAACCTGATCTGTCGCTGGAGTTCGAGCTCGTCACCGTATCGCTTGATGACAAGCTGGATTTCACAGCCCTGTCATATGTTTGGGGCGACCCTGCCGGCGTGAGCCCAGTACAGATTAACGGTTGGGAATTGCTGGTAACTAGGAATCTGGACATCGCGCTTCGGCATCTTGCGTACAAAGATATCGCACCAGCACTATGGGTCGACTCGATATGCATCAACCAGAATGATGACGAGGAGAAGGGTGACCAAGTTGGCCGTATGAGACATATCTTTAGTAGCGCCTCCCGTGTCATCAACTGGATTGGAGAGGCGACTCAGAAGAGCGACCTCGTCGCAGAAGCGATCTATGCTTTTGAGGATGAGATATGCCGGAAATCCAACGTTCCGAAACATGAGCGATATGATCTACTGGAATACATGGACTTTGATACGGAGTCTGAACTAATTGGATTTCTTAACACCGTCTTCCTTTCCAATCCCTCACTCGCACATATGTCACTTTATGATATCCTGAAAGACTTGCTGGCGGTCTTGACTCAAAGAGGGTGGTGGTATCGTGTATGGGTGGTTCAAGAGCTGGTCGTCGCACGCAAACCAACCTTCCAGATTGGACTTCGAAGGATTGGGATTGGTGGGCTTCAAGCAATGGTGTTCATTGCCGGTGTCTTGACGACAATGATCCTAGATCTCAACCTCGACTCGCAAAGGGATTCCAAAGCTGATGTCGTTGATCAATATGTGGGATTCGCAAACGCAGGTCAACGCGGCAACGGCTGGATAATGCAGATGTTGCTTTGCCGAGAACAGTACCAGAGCAGCAGCAGGAAGGCGAACAAGGTCATTGATATCTTGATCCGATCATACGTCTACTTAAGCCCGCCCCGGCCAAGGTTTGATAATTACCTCGCTGCGAGGGACCCGAAAGATTACATCTACGGGCTCCTAAGCTTGTTCGAAGAGGACTACAGTCGTATAGGAATGAGTCTTCCGGTGAGCTATGCGCGGACTTGGGAAGATCTTCACGGAGAAGTTGCGCAACGTTTGATTGACGCCGGTTACTTGGACGTCCTATCCCTCAACCAGAAACAGATGCCCCTCATAGATCCTACCTTACCAACTTGGGCTCCAGCTTGGCACAAACTGATCATCGTACCGCATGTCGACTTCAAAACCGGAAGCAGGAAGGGAAAATCCAATAATTCCTACGCAACCAACTCCCTGTTCTGTGCATCGTTAAACAAACCTGCCGCAGTCACATTCACTACTTTAACCACCAATGATCACGTTACTCGATCAATGCATATCGATGGAGTGCTTGTGGACCACATCCTCGCCGCGGGTACGGTTCATGTAAGATCGTTCATGGAAAAGCCAACTGAGATCAACGTGATTGGGCTTTCTCGAGAGCTTCAAAGTATGATTCGACGCTCTCAGAAACTTTCGCCTAAGATTTATACTACGACAATGGCTCGGGAAGCTGTCTGGAGAATAATGTGCCGAGATATTGAATTTCCAGACGGGGATCTAAGCAATGACGACGGGTTCCTACGAGCAACACACCTGAGCGAATCGCGTTTCAGACGGCATTTACCATTTTTCAAAGCCATTAACGCCCACAACAAGGCGATTCGGATCTTAGACGAATCTTCGAAACTTGAGACGCGACTTGCTCGTGTTTTTGGGTGGTTACGTTCTCGAAGCTACCTCATGACTGCAAGAATATACACGATCTGTTTCAACGTCAAAAAGACAACCCACAATTACGTCAAGGCTTTCAGATATTGGACCTGGCCTGTGCTACACCCATTAGGCATCGACAAAAGGCAACGGCTACTTCATCCACCTGATCTAAGTTTCGCCAAAACTTTCGATTTTTCCACAATGGCGTCTCTTGGGACAATCTATATTGGACCAAAAGTCGTCCCTTTCATGACCCAGCGCGGGTACGTTGGACTTGGACCTGGTTATGGACAAGAACATACAAGGCCAGGAGACTTAGTCTGCATATTCTATGGCGCCAGAGTGCCTTTTGTGCTTCGGCCTCGACCTGATGGACAAAGTGGCTACATACTCGTTGGGGAGGCCTTCGTCTATGGAATTATGGATGGAGAGCTGATTACAGACGGTCATGAGACGACGAAGTTTGAAATCTTTTAAAAGATACTGTCTCTCGCTTCTTGTTTTTTTTTCATTAAAATAATACTCTGAGGCCTTTTATCCAATAATCTCAAAAAGTACTACCTCAATTGGCGGAATCGAGACTCGCTAGTTGATTATCACGTGAAAAAAAAATGAAAAAATCGTGAATATCAAAATTTATTATATTTAAGATTATATTAAATAATGAATATCAAAGAAAATTTTATTATTAATTAATGTATATTTTTTTTAAATTTTTTATTAATATCTCTTCAGTGGGTGACGCACCTTTTAGCGTCTTAGCGGGTTCCCCACAAAAGTAAAAGTAAACAAACTAAATAATTATTATTCTCACACATATAAATTACCACTAAACATAATATAAAACGTTATTATAAATTTCATTGATTTTATTACTACACGATTTAATTTGCTCTTAGTTATAAAGACCGGCTTAACCTTTATACTTATGAATTTACCTTCTTTTTTAACGTATATAACTTTATTACCTAATATATTACTTATTAACGCTTAAGGGCTGTTTTTATTGTTTTTTTCGAAGAATCAAATGCAAATTATATACGATTATATAAATACACAAAAAGATAAGGAGATATAAGCTCGTATAATGTAAATAATATATTTAAATATGCTTAGATTCAAAACTAAAGGCTTATAATCATTCCTAAATCCTACGGCTACTTGGGCATACGTATTTATATAAGAATCCACTCGGAAAACAATATCTATGACTTCTAAAAGCAAGGCACTACCTCTTAGCCTTCTCACCCGGTTATAAACGTTATAAGCCTTTATAAGTTCCAAGCAATACACCGAGCTTTTCGTTTATGTAAATTTAATTTGAAATATGAATTTAAGGCTATTTTTGACTAAGTAATTAATGTTTTAAATAATCCAAATTTATTTTTAATAAATATCTAGTTAGAGCCTTTAAATACTCATATTTTAAAAACCTCTCAAGCTTTATAAACCCCTAGAAAGAATATTGCGGTAGACGAGCTTATGTCACGTTTCTAAGGCCGATTAAAGAATACCTTAAAGATTCCAAGGAAACCTATTAATCGAGGATATAAAATTTAAGTCCTGGCTAATTAAGGCTACTTTTTCAATTAGGTTTATCATCGTAAAGAGACCAAAAAGAGTGATCTGGCAAAGCGTAGGCTTAGTCTATAGAAAATCGATCAATTCAAAGCTCTAGGAACTAACACCTCTTTGGCTATTGTCGATGCAGTACCGGTTCATGTACCACGTAATATATCGATATATCAGTATGGTGACAAAGTAATAAAGTGTGGTTTAAAATCTGTATTTTTCTTAAGAGAGCGTGAGGGAAGTAAGACTATATACTGCTCGGAACACCACCGAAACCCCACCGAAACCAGTCCGGTAGGCATACAACTCCCTGGTCATACTCCAACCCCTTGATCCCAACTAGAGTACGACCTCGTATGGGCCTGTGAACCAACAGCTATAGTAACGTGTCTTATAAAAAAGCTTCCCAATTGCCTAGTGCAACGTACGTCTCGAATAATTTGGTAGTCTCACGTGATAATTGTAAAGAAAAAGAAAACCAAAATCAAGAAAAAATTATCAAAGCTTCGCCAAGGCCGCTAAGCTGAGTTGTAATTAGTTATATTAAAAAAACACGTGATGCTTAACTTAAAGAATATTAAAGTTTTCTACTTTAAATTAAGCATTTCTTTTACGATTATATATTAGAGCAAATATTTAATTTATAATAATAAAACAAAGTAAATATTAATTACTAAATTAAGCTCTTAAAAATACATTAATTAGATTTGTAATAGTTAGTGTAATTATTAAGTTATTAAAGATCGAAGAAAAAGTCGAATTGCGATATATAATAAAGCTTTAAAATCAAATCCCATTTTAACTTTAAAATCATATATTAAGATGAGTTTTAAAGATATACTAATGAAAAAAAAGTAAATGAATTATTAAATTAAGCGCATTAAAATGCGCTCTTTAGATTTGTAATAGCTAGTGTAGTTATTAAGTTATTAAGGAGTAAAGAAATAGCTAAATTATAATGTGTAATAAAGCTCTAAAGGTTTAATTTTAGTAATATAATAATCCGGTACTAATTACAGAAAATTTGTCGGTGCAATACCGGCTCGATGTCACAATCCGAGATCACGTGCGTCTTGGCCCTGAGGCTCGGCAGCCTGGCTGCACAGAGAAGCCAAGACAACGTCACGTGAACACTTGGAGCTTTTGGAGCTTTAGGATCCAAGGCTTTCGAAACCCCAGAGCCGTGGGCTTCTCGTGAATCCTCATTAAATCATAGTTTTATATAAATAGAGTAGTTTCTTAGGTAGTAAAGCTTCGTGCTTAAATTTATATAGAGTAAGGGACTTCGCGGCGTAGTTAAGAGAATAATTAAAAACTGTAATGCTTGTATTAAAAACAAGCTTACCTGGCACGCACTTTATAAGCAAATAATCACAATACTCATACCACTCAAACCTTAAAAATCCATATCATAAGACTTCATAAGACTGCTATCACTATTAAAAAACCCAGCTACAAAAGTCAATTATAACATAATATTAGTTATTATAAAAAGACTTACTAAGTACATAACCCTCGTACTAATTAAGCAAACTCTTACGATTAAAGACTTAGCATAAGTTTACCTTAAGGAGGTAGTATTTAAGCATAGAATGCTCAAGGAAATCGTATTAAATTAAAACAAGTTATTTACATTAAAATTTTGAAAAGCCTTAACCACCTTCTTAAGAACCAAACGAAAGCTATTAATTGATTTTTATTCTTAAATTAACAAGGAAAAAAAGCAAATAAATTAAGTTATTAAGATATACTTATATTACTATATTAATTATCGCCAAAATAATTAAGTAAAACTTTTATTATTAACTAAGTTTGCTTATAATAGCTTGTTCACAAAAACCACCAAAGTTACGCCTTTCTTCGCCAACTATAACTATAAGCCGCTGGCTTATAAGAAACCAATAAATACAAAAGTAAATAATAATGCGGCATGCATTTAAGTTCAAAATATTAAGAAACTTTACTAAAAACTATTTTAAGAATTGCAATTCGTAGCAAAAAGAAATACGCATTATTATAATAAAACACATAATTAAAAGCCAATACTATAAAAGAGAAATAAGGTTTATCTTTTGCAAAAAAATATTAATATAAAGCAACCAAGCAATAAATTAAATTATAAAAAACTAAGACTTTTTAAAATTAAAAAAACTAAGAGATTATTAAATTATAAGCTTCAACTACTCACAACAATAAAAAAAATATTTCTAGTATTTCACATATTACTACTAAAAAAAAGCATCACTAAAAGCACTATTAACCTTAAAAATAATTACTAAATTAATTAACCTACTTATAAAATATAATATTAAGAAACTATTAAATTATTAGTATTTTAAAAAGCAAGTTAAATACTTAGTAAAATAATTAAAAACACGTAAAAGTTTAAATCAACTTTTAACTGCCCTGAAAAGCTTACTAGTTTTTACTAATAAAACCTAAATTTGCTTGGAGCAAATCCAAGGAGTTAAAAGAAAAATCAATTAGTAAGTTAAACAAAAGGTCAAAGGAGTTATTAGGGTGCTTAGCGCTCACCAGCTTAGCACTTCGCTATGCCTCCGCCGCTCTTTTCTTCTCTTTCTTTTCCTTTGCCTTCGCCTCGTTAAGCTCGTCTAGGGTTTTTAAGCCCTAACAAAGCATTTCACGTTCCTATTCGCGCAACTCGGCCTAACATTATTTAAGCTCGCGAACGCAAGCCAAACCAATCATGACTACCTCAAAAGCCATATTCCTCTTAAACTTCAACTAATCCTTCTTCATTTGCAAGCTTTAAAGGTTATTAATTAACATTTAAAGAGCATTGTATTTCAACTCTTAACAAATGCACTTCTTATATCTTTAAAACTTCTTATTCAAAACTACGCAATTGCAATAATAACAAATGCAATTAAAGCACAATATACTAAGCAAGCTATAAAACTTAATTATTTTAGTAAGTACTATTTATTATTTATACTTTATTATTTTAAAGAATATAAAAAAAAAATCATAAGCAATTATTAATATTTTCTTTAGCATACTTAAGCGTAAGAATACGCTAACAATGAAAAAGAAATAGTATCACAATTCGAGATCACGTGCGTCTTGGCCCTAAGGCTCGGCAGCCTAGCTGCACAGAGAAGCCAAGACAACGTCACGTGAACACTTGAAGCTTTTGAAGCTTTAGGATCCAAAGCTCCCGAAACCCCAAAGCCGTGGGCTCCTTGCAAATCCCCATTAAATTATAGTTCTATATAAACAAAGTAGTTTCTTAAATAGTAGAGCTTCGTGCTTAAATTCACATAGCAAGTTTACTTTATAATTTACTATTACTTGTAATATCTCTATTCTTATAAAGAATCAAATTGTTTTATAACTTTACTTCATAGTTAATAACTTAACGAGCTTGTACGCACAATACTCGCGAACAGCAAGAACGTTACAAAATGCTTGCATAATAATTGGTATAAATGCAACTTATGCAACTGAATCGATCGCTTGTTCACGCCTTTTTTTACTTTAGGATTTATAAGCAAATTAGTGACTTTTAAGGAAAAGGTTTTTTAATTATTAATAAAAAATACGCTTATGTTTAGCGTACGTGTTAGCAAATAAAAAGCAACTTTTGATCTCTTTTTATTTGGGCTCGGCGAATTACTTAATAGTAATAATAATAAAAAAGAAAACTTATACTTATTATATCTTTTTTCTTTTTACGCTATTACTTTTTTGCTTTTAAGATATTACAAATGTTTAATGCTTTACGCATTAAGAAGATTTCAAATCTCCACGATAAGCTTTTTAATGGTATTAAATACAACTTACGTTTATGAGACATTCAAGTACAAAATATTATGCGCTAATACAACTAATACTTCTTTAATAACGATTATAAAAAAGACTAAGTATTAGCACAAATAAAAGAAATGGCTTGCATGTTCTTAGAACTCATATTCTTATTTCCTAAGCTTAATAATAAAGGTAATGTTGTGAATACGCTTAATTTAATTAATTAAGTAATTACTTTTTTAATCGATTATTATAAGTAATAAATAGCACACAACTACTATTATGCATTAAGAATAAAAACCTTTAAAAAGACCTTTTAAGAGTTTTATTACTAATTTATAAACCTTGCACATAAAAGCGGTGTAATTAATAAGTTAACTTTTAAAATGAACTTGCGAAATAAGATTTTGTTTTAACTATGCAAGCAATTATTTCATAAATACAAAAAAGTTAACACCTTTAAGCAATATATAAAAGTAGTTTAAGCCGAAGATTAAGGCCAAATTTTAAAAAGCACTATTTATTATTAACAACCGAAGTTAGCAAAGGCTAAGCAAGCTTTCAATTAACGCCATACAAATGATTTCTTATTTAAGAAACCTTCTTAGTAGTAAGAATTTGACTTAAAAAATTAATAAGCAAAAAGAACTTAATAAAAATCAACAAGCTAATTGCTAGCTTAACAACTCTTTATATAAGCCAACACAATTTGTGCTTAAACACTAATAAATGCCTCTTGGTTATTTTCTTAATAGCCTTTTAATTACAACTATACTTCTCGCATTAATAAAATGAGGCTAAACAATGATAAAAACCCTGAGTCTAATAGCTAAGCTGCAAATAATAACAATAAATTACTAATAAAGAAATTAACTTTACAAGCAAAAGACTAAGCCTAAGAAAAGACTTCTTTTTAAATATAATGCAAAATATGTGGTATTTTAATCTTAAGAAACTAATTAAAAAATAAGCACTTATTATGCGTATAGCTTTCTTTAAGAATAAAGTTTCTTATAAAATACTTGCACTTTTTAAATTTAAAGCTAATAATTATTATTTTATTAATTATTTTCTTTTAAAGTCTTTTTTTTCTTTTTAAAACCTTTGATTTACCTCTTATTTTTGCTTGTTTTAGTTAAAATATTTAATAGCAAAGCTAATAAGATTATTAGCTACTACACCACATTAAATTTAATTGTAAATAAACAATTATAGTTACTTATTCTCTTCTTAATTACTTACTTAAAAAACCATAAAGTAATTATTAAATAATTATGACTTGAGTATTACTATGTGCTTTTAAATACTGCTCATCGACGACTTATTTGGCCTTCGAATTACTCTCTTACGATTAGCTACGCCAAATTAATTAAGATTCAAGGCTTACGCCAACATCAAATTCATTAACGTCACTAGCGCAACGTAAAGCATAAAAACGCTAAGCAAAGTATAAATACTTTGAACACTTTGTTGTTTACTTTTTCAATGAATTTGACGTCAATTACTATTACTAATTTAACAATTGTTATTGATTCTTTTGAAGGCTATACTTTAGCAAATTTAAAGGCTAATTGCTTAGAAAATTAGATTTCACATTTTCACTATAATATTATAAACCCTAGCTTTGGCTTTGATAATACGATAAAACCGCCAAGACTTCCGCATCACACGTTAGCTAGCGAAACTTCAATTGCTTATTCGCAAAAATAATATTGCTAAAAAAGAAAAAGAATGAAAAGAGGTATATGTACTCTCAAAGTTAACTAAGCTACGTTAATATTAAAAATCCACTTTTAATTCACTTTTTCTTCGCGCAAGATAAAGGCTAAGAACTATGTTAATTTAATTTGGAAAATGCAAGCTCAACTTTGCCTCGTTTGAGAATCGATTATAAATACTTTCTTAGCTTGCACATCTTAACTTTATAAACTAGTTTACTTAAAGAGTAATTCATGTGCATAAATTTATGCGATTAAAGTTTTGTTTTTTTCTTTACTATGTAAGCAAAGGTTAAAGAACAAAATATTTATAGCTACGCTTTAAGAGATCAACGCTTTAATTAGTTAAAGAGCTGAAGATTAAACCAAAATTATTGCTATTACTAATTTAATTATTAAATTAATAAAATGTTGTTAAAGCGCTAAGCAATTCGCTTTTGCCGTTTAAGAGTTAAATATTAAACTAACGATTTCCTTGAAATACGCGAATTATAACCACGTATTTTCCAAAGTAAAAAGTGATATTTTCCTCTTTTACCGCTTATATAATCATAAAATTAAGCTAAAAGAAAAGAGCGAGAAAGCACTTAAGTACTTGCTATTGTATAAGATGTTCGCGATAAAGCTTAAGACTATTAAGTAGCATATCATCGAGAACCTCGATAAAGAATTTATCAAGTCGTTGCAAGTTTCTTTTATTGCTTTTATTCTCTTTGTTAAGAAATCAAACGGTTTCTTGCGCTTGTGTATTGATTTTTGAGTGTTAAATACTCTTACTTGCAAAGATTGCTATTTTTTGTCTTTAATTAATGAGACGCTAGCTTGCATTACTAATAGTCGCGTTTTTACTAAGTTAAATATTCGCCAAGCTTTTTATTGTATACGCATGAATCTAGCCTCAAAGAAATACATCACGTTTTATATAAAATACAACGCTTACAAATATAAAGTTTTTTCATTTGAATTAACTAATAGCCTTGCAACTTATTAGTATTATATAAATGATATTCTCTTTAATTACTTTGATGACTTTTGTATAGTGTACTTAAATAGTATTTTTTTATATACTTAGAGAACCTTTTGCAATAGCAAGAACACGTTAAAAAAGTGCTTCAATGTTTTCACAACATTGGCTTGCAAGCCAACCTTAAAAAGTGTGAGTTTGAAGTTATAAGTATTAAGTACTTAAGATTCATTATATCAACTTCTAATTTAAAAGTTGATTTAGAGAAAGTCGCTATTATTGCTTAATTAAACTATCTTAGCTTTCTTAAGGGCGTATAATTATTTCTTGGTTTTTGCAACTTCTACTAAAAGTTTATTTGCAATTATAATATTATAGCGAAACTTCTTATTAAGTTCACTAAAAATAACATTTCTTTTTGCTTTATTATAAAGTGCAAAGATGCCTTTAAACTCTTAAAATATATTCTCACGTTTATATCTTTCTTAAAATATTACTACTAAGACTTACTTTATCTCTTAAAGACTAATGCTAATAATAGTATTATTATAAAAGTTCTTTCATAATAACACGCAAAGAACTAGTTTTCTATTGCTTTCTTTTTAAAAACTATGTTTTTTACTAAGCTTAATTACGCTATTTACAATAAAGAAATATTAGTAATTATTAAATTCTTTAGTTATTGAAAAGCAAAGTTAGCGAGGGCCTTTTACTAAATTCGTGTTGTTACGAACCACAAGGCTTTAAAATACTTCATAACTTTTAAGTAATTAAACGCAAAATAAGCCTAGTAAGTAAAGCTTCTCGCGAACTACGATTTCATAATCACTTATCGTTTAAGCGCTCACAACTCTTTGGCTGATACTCTCTTGTGCAAGACTAACGAGCTGAATTTGCAAAATACCACTAAGAAAACTCAACGCTTATAGCAACTGCTAAATAGCAAGCACGTTGATTCTTTTTTGCTACTTGAAGAGATTAAGCTTTTAAACGATTTTAACGTGTTAATAGTTAACTTAAATATACATGTTTTAATCCTCGCATTCTTTGTAATACAGCAAATTCTTAAGGCTAATTGCGTTGCTTTATTTTTATAAGCTTTGCGAAAGCAAGCCGTGTTAGCAAAGCCAAGGAAATTTAGTATGAAAACCGATCTTTTGCTGTATAATAAACGACTTTTAATGCCTAACGTTGATTATCTTCGCACTCTTGTTATTAAAGAGATTTATAATTGTGTAACTATTGCATATCTTAGCGCTAAGAAAACGATTTAACTACTCTCTTCTTAATACTAGTGGTATGGTATTACGTTTATAATTAAGTAATATTGCGTTAATTGTTATATATACCAACAAATCCAAGTTTCTTGTAATAAAAAGCTTAAATTCTTTTATTTTATTTTCGTTTTATTTTGCCCTTAACACATTACAATGGACTATTGCTTTTTTTAATAAGAACAAACATGAATTTAATAACGTTCTTGTTTTTATTAATTGCTTTAGCAAGCAAGCTATTAGTATTTCTTGTTAAAAACAATTAATGCTTAAAAGCTAATTACTATATATATGTATTATATATATTATTACTTTAGCGCTTTCTTAATAATTACTTTTAATAAAGAACCTCAATTCGTTTTTAGGTTTTGAGATGCTTTATGACAAATCCTTAAAACCAAAAGACAATTTTTTACTATTAATTACTTATAAACAAATGATCAAATCAAAGTGTACAATTAATACTTACAAAGAAGACTTTGACCCTTTGTTAATTACTATTAAAACGATTAGTTAAAATATCTTCTTATTATGAACTATGCTTAGCTTTTGCTTTTACACGACTTTTTAAAAGAACTTACTTTTTTAAGATAATTTATAAGTATACTTTACGCATAAACTAAAATTGGAAAATCGACTTGCTAAACTTAGTTACTCTCGCTAATAAGCTAAATACACAACAAGTTATTAACTACGCTTAGCAATATAAGAAAGCGTGAAATATGACCAAGTCAAATCTAATTGTAGCACAAGCTAAGATGACTTAGTTTTACAACGCTTTTCGTCGTAATATCAACTTTAATAAAAACAATCTAATATAACTCGATATACGATACTTTAAAATACTACGTTCTTTTAAGAAATTAAACGTGCTAATAAATAAACTATTTAAAGTGCTTAAAAAGATTAATAACTTATATCGCTTAGACTTATTAGCAATTATGAAAGTTCATAAAGTTTTTCCAGCTAATAAGCTACGAAGAAACTCTAACAACTTCTTGCTTAGCTAAGTACAAGATGCTCTTATGCTAATTAATATTACAAGTAACAATAAATAAGACTTAAAGAAAGTGTTAACTTATTATAAGCAGCGAAATATCTTCTTTTATTACGTTACTTAGCTTCATCAAGACGTTAATTTAACTTAGTATAACGCATTGAACCTTAAGTACGCGCCACATAAGATTAAAGAATTTCATCTCAATAACCAAAAGCAAGCAAACTTGTTGATTCACAAGCCCTTGCAAGAACGTACTTTCTCTAGGACCAAGGATTGGGCTGGGATCAAGAGGTCATATCCTTGCCAAACTGGTGTTGATGAGGATTCGTACTAGGTTCGGTGGCTTTCCAAGCCTTTATATATACTAGCTATTCTCGCGCTCTCTTTAATAAAACACAGATTTTACAACTCATACTTTAAACTTTGTTATTATACTCGTATTGGAATATATTCACATATGCGGCGTAGTACATAAACTAGTATTGCACTAATACTAATTAATGGCAAGCTTGTATTATTAACTTTATTACAAATAAAAAAGGTCTTAAGCTATAAAGTAAAATTAATAATAAACTTTGAAGTACTTTATTATATCTTTAAAAAGATGTTTATGTAAAGACCAAATTTAATAAGAATTAATTAAATTCTCCCTCGAGACTTGCCTTAATACTTAAAGCACCTTAAAAAAAGTCATAACAATATTAATACTTACTTTACAAAGATTATTAAGTTAATATACTTAAATTTAAAACTTTAAACCTTTTGAAAAACATATCCAAGAACTTATTAAATTACTTATAAAGTGCATTTAACACAATAGCAAATACTTTAAATCGCACACTAAAGCCAAAATTAACTTTAAAAACAATTAATAATAGGACTACACCTAAGGAAACATCAAATTCTAGTTTAATTTTCATAAGAGACGCAATAATATACTTATAAAGGTTTCGTGAAGTCTTTTGTAATAATTACTTTAAAAAAGAAATTCTTTTTTAAGACTTTTAAGAGTATTTTAAGAATTAAATAATAAATAATTAAGGTTATAAAATATATATACCTTAAGAACAACTTATAAGCCCTTAGTATATTTATATAATAAGAAAAGAAAACAAGAACAGTAAACGCTTTAGCAAAGGTAGTGCAAGCTAAAAAGAGCATGTAGCCAAAAAATCAAGTGAAGATGCAAATTCAAAACTACCTCAAATCGATACCAAATAACATTCGCGACTCACTCTTCCGCTCATTACCACCAATCTTAGTAACACTTTAAAATATTCGACTTCTAATGTCTTCACAATGCTAGCTAAAGGTAATCATTTATTTCGTGCAAAAAAACACTTCTTTAAAAAAGACAAAAATAAAGCCTACGAGAATAGTTTAGCTATTAAAATTACTAAGAACTTCTTCTACTAAGGGAAATAAGACCAAGGATTTATATAATGTAATCTCACTTATAATCCTAAAAAAATTTACTTTTAAGAGAAATTTCTTAAATAGTATTTCCTCGTGAAAATTAATTAACTACGTATTATCAAATTTTACTTTAGTATTAGTAATACACTTATAAGATGAATTATTATTACTATTTAAAAGTTCTAAAGCTACCAAACTACATACAAAGCCAACTTAATAATTATAATATGTTATGAATTTATTAATCTTGAATTAAGCAAAATCATTAGTAAACCTTATTAAGATATACACTAGGAAGCTTTAGTATAGTAAAAGCAAAAATTACTTAAATAAGAAATTTTATATTTTTGCCGATTTATATTAATAAGTATTAGTTAAAACCATAATTTAAAACTAAGCTTTTTTATTAATACTACGAAACAAAGCTAATTCTTATTACTATTAGTATTTTTAAAACAAAAGATACTTATTTCATAAGCTTGTTAAGGCGACTTACGGCTATTTTAAGATTAAAAAGAGAATCAATAAGTTTCTTAGCTAGTAGTTTAGTGTAACTTTTTTATTATTTTAAAAAGAACTTTACTAAAAAGGAAAGTTGCTATTAACTTAATTAAAGAACTTTAAAAAGGAGCTGCAAAGCATTTAGTTGGGCCTAAAGAATAATAATATACGAAATAATAAAACGCTTTGTAACAAACTTATGCAAGAAGTATTAAAAAACTTACTTTTTAAGATGGCTTTATTTAAGGCACCTTTTACTTTCCTTATATTAATAAATAATCTTTAAGTTGCTATTAGTATTAAAACTACTTATAAGTCGAAATTGCAAAAACACATTAAATTTAATTTAAACCACTATTAGTTTTATGCCACCAAAGAAGTAGTATATTACTTTAATCGCAAAATAAAATTTTCAAATGAAAATAAGCATAGAAACAAATTTTAGCTTAGGCTAAGCTACATAAGTTATATTATTTGCAAAAAAGCTAATTACTATAGTAATTATTACTTTAAGAAAAAATAAATAGCATTTAAGGCCAAGTACTTCGCGGCGCGCAAGGCCAAAGAAATAAAGACTACAAATAAAACCTTTAAGAACTACTTAGCTTATGCTAAGGGAGTTAACTCCAATTTGAATTAAAATTAGATTACATTTGAACACCATTTGAAAAGTTATAAGAATATGAATTTAAACACTTTAATAAATATTAAGAGCGTATTAAAGGATTTTAATAATAATAAGAGTAAGAGAATTGCAAACTTTATAATTATATTTATAATAAGTAACGCGCAATATAATGCGCAAGAAGTTATAAGGCAACTTAAGAAGAGAAAGGCTATACATATTTTAAAGAGTAAAATTAAAAAGCTTGCTTTTAGTAGCGCTTACACTACGCAATAAATAAATCGATTTTTCCAAGGCCTATTAATTAACACAAGGGCATTAAATAAAAATACTAAAGAACTTAACCAATTGCAAGTATTATAGCAAATTCAAAATGTTAAGTTTAATATTAGCCAAGTGGGCCAAAGCCAAATCACATTTGGAGCCGGTTCGCAACTATTCTTAGAAGTCGTTATAGTTAATATCCCAGCTGAAGAAATGAACTTTCAAATTGTAAACGCAAATATTTTATTTCTAGTTTACTTATAGCAGCTAAATGCGCTAAATGCGTATTATAACAACCTACGCAATGTCTTAATTTAAAGCAATAAAAATCACTTAATTATGCGAAAACATAAGCATTTATAGCTTCTTTTAAATTAATATTATTAATTACTAAATACTTTTATAAGAACAATAAATACGTGCTACTTAATCAAATTAAAAATACGTCGGCTTTATAAGTGTTTTGAATACTCTTTAGTAAGATGTTTATAATACTTATTAAATTAAGTTAATTATAAGTATAATTTGAAAATTATATTAAAAGTTAAGAAGATGTGTAAGCACTGCTAGAAACACGCAAACGCTTCGCACAAATTTCGCTTTAAGCTAAAAAACGATGTAAACTTTAATTATACGATTTATATTAATATAACAATATTTAGTAAGTAGTATGCACTTTATATTGTAAATAAAGCAACTGGTTTTAATGCGGCGAAACTACTTCAAAAAATGCTTAGTTCGACGATAGCTTAAGCCACTTTTAATGCATTTAAGTTAGCATAATTAAATACATATCTTAAGCCGCTTAACTTCGTAGTATATAATTATAAAACCAACTTTAATTCAAAGGAATTTCGAAGTACCTTCAAATCTATAAGTAGTACTCCTAAGCTGATACTAGTAAAAGCATACTATTTAATTAGTAAAGTAAAGCGCTATCATCAACTACTTCGCTGTGCTTATGAAATTGTTACTAAAAAGCATTTTGAATTAGGTAACAAGAAGAGATTGCAAATAACAATCAAAGTAGTAAACAACATAGCTAGCCTTAATAAGCTAATTTTTACATTACTTGTATTTAAAATATACCCTAGGTTAACAAAACTAAACTCCTTAAATTCATTAGTTGAGCAAAAAGCGGCTACAATTAAGAAAACTATGAAAAAAGTGCGAAGAGTTAATATCGCCTGCAAAATTAACAATGCGTTAGCCACTTAAAATAGCCCTAAAACTACTTATATTTATAATTTACTACTACTTGTAACAACTTTATTTTTATAAAGAATCGAATTGTCTTATAACTTTACTTTATAATTAATACTAATTTAACGAGATTATACGAATAGTACTCTCAAATAGCAAGAATGATACACTTTGAGCATTTTACTTAAAGTATCGTCATTTCGAAATAGCCCTCGCCACCCCCGCAGCAGAAAGCACTATTAAAGCCTTAAATAATAAAAGCAAAAAGTTCAAGACCTTGAGGGTTCAGCTTTTGAACACCTATTATGAAGATTATAATAAACTTAAATAATTTATACTTTAATATAACACTTACTTTGCTTTTAATGCTTATAAATTTGAGACCAAATCTCTTAGGGTTTTGTGAATATTTTTATACCTTTACAATATCGCGGTTTATTAAATTAAGCTAGCCTTAATCAACTTTCTTATTAATTAATTGACTACTAATAATTACTTTATAGCAATAACCAAGAAAAGCAAGGTTATTTTTAAAATTATTATTAAGTTTATTATTGCTATTAAGAGAATCTTTGGAAACCTAAATAAGAAGAAGCAAGCCAAGAAGCATTTGCTAAGAATTCACTAAAAGAGAATAATCTACGACTACACTACTAAGTTTAATTGCTATGCAATGCGCTTAAAATAAACCAATAAAGTCTTACGAGCTTAGTACTACAAAGGCCTTAAAGATAATATTAAAAACAAGCTCTCTTAAATAAAAAAGACTACTACCTTAGATAAGCTAATTAAGAATTTTATTAATGTTAACAAGTGAGTTTTAAAACGTTAGCGCAAAAGGGGAGGCTACTTTGCTTTCACTTAAAACTGCAAACTAGAGTTTTTCTTATTACACAAGAAATAATAAGGTTTGTATTAATAAAACAATAAGAAAAGAAACAACTAAGGAAATTGCTAAATAAATAAAGCCAAAAGAAGAAGCAAATAAATAAAGAAATAATAAGAGAAATAAAAACAGCGCAAAAAGAGTTTGTGTTATAATTATAGTAAATCAAAACATCTCGCTTAAGATTGCTTTTAAAAGAAATCGAGTGAGTTGCCTTAACACCAGGTAAAATTGGCCAAGCGAGAACCCAAGTATTAAAAGGCTGCTACCACCAAATGAGATTCGCAAGTGATTTTTTGTAATAAAGACTATGCAATACTTTTTAATAAGAAATAGGCCTTTAATAATAAAGAAATTAAGTTATTAAACTTAAAGCAAAAGAATTAAGTTCTTTAAAATAAAAATAAAAATAATTATAATTATAACTTACTATTATCTTTAAATAAGATTTAAACTCTTAGTAGCTTTGCTAATAGCTAAAGAGTATAGCACCAAAAGAGATTAACCCTTAGGAGCAAGTTATACTTTATTAAAGTTAATTAAACTTACAACTACTTGAAATATTTAAAGAAATGCGTTATTATTTATTAGAACTTTAAAATCATAATTTTGTAAGAAAATAATTAAAACATTAAGAACAAGTTAAAACATTATATAATTAACTTATAAGAAATAAAAGAACTTTTTGTACTAAAATTATTAAATAATTATCTTTGAGTTAAAGACACGTGAGAAGTCTTACAAGAAACTGAGAATAAGCGCTATTAAAAGAGAAAACAATAACCTTATAAACTAATGTTAATTCATTATATAAGAGTTAATAAGATTTAAGAATTAGCAATTTTCAAAGAAAAAACGCCTTACACTTTAATTAGCTATAACAACAAGTTGCAACATTAGATGAACAAAACCACGAGAAAAATCGTTAAAAAGTAATAACAATGTGCTATTATAATACCAAGACGCTTAAAGCTAGCAACAACGAGAAAAGCAAACTAGCTAATCGTTATTATTTTCTTAGCCGGCATTGAGATTAAGGCATTAGTTAACTCAAGAGCCATGGCATACTTCATAGCCTAGTCTTCGTTAGGAAGTGAAACATTTTCATCATTTGAAACCTTAAGTTATATTTTTTTTTCTTTTTCCTTTTAACGTGCTGTATTAGTTAAAAACTATGTAGCACGGCTAGTTTACTAGCGTGGCTAATTATTATATACAAATTTAGTTTGAATTAAATTGTGATTATACATTTGGGAACATTCTTCTTATAAATTATAAGGAAATAAAATCAAAGAAAATTAATTAAAATCAAAAACAAAGGAAATAACTAAATGAGAGTACAAATTAAGGCCTAAAAGCCTACTTTTCTTCTTCTTTTATCCTCTCTAGCCTCTTTAAGTGCTATTTTCTTGTACATATACTAGTTTCTTTTAAGAATACTAGTATTTCTTTAATTTCAATTTGCGTATGTAATAAAACGGGAATATTAATAGTCTTAGTTATTAAGTTGCTTTTTATATTAGAGTAGAGTTTTTTACGCTTTTTCTTGTAATATTTACAACTAAGTAATAAGTGTTCTGCAGTTTCAATACTACTGCATTTACACTTGTTATTTAACGCTAGCCTTAGCTTATAAAGGTAGGCTTTTAAATACCTATGCCTTATTTTTAGCTGGTAAAAAAAGCTAGTTATTTCTCTTAGTATTTTAGTAAGTATAAGTAGTTTTTTTAGCTACTTTATATGTGTATTTTTTTAAGTATGTTTTTAGGGTTTAAGTATTAAGGTTTTAAGCTATATTAGCTCTAATTTTAGTCCTCTTTTGGCTACTTAGCTTAACTTTTAAAAATGCAAAAGAAGTATTATTAGAAGTAATAATTGACTTAGTAGTTGTTTTAGCTAATTCGTTTGCTTTTTTATTTCTAATTATATTAGAATGGCTTGGGACCCAAGCTAAAGTAATACTAGCATTTAAACTAATAATAGTCTTAGATGCTAATATAGCTTTAATTTGTTGGCTTTGTCTTGGGTTATTTGAGGGGGTTTTAAGTCTTAATAGAGCCGCTTGATTATCTGAAAAGACTATAAAATTATCCCCTTCCTTTGCCGTACTACTAGCGTATTTTATGGCTTGTATAATAGCTTTTAATTCGCTATTGTATACTAATTTAGCCTTTTCTAAATTACTTAGGTTAGTGTATTTAGGTATTAAAGGAATATAAGGTAAATTATAAGTATAAATAACTAAACCGTAGCCTACTCCGCGCCCCTTGGGAGTTTGAGAGCCGTTTGTATAAATCGAGGTATTTTAGTTATTACAAATACTTTGTAAGCATTATAAGTAAGCCTTAGCTTTGTCTTCTTTTAATAACTTAAATATATTAATAGTATATAATACTTCTTTCTTTCATAAGGGAAAATAAAAGTGCTTTATTACTTCTAATGTATTAAGATCAATTATATGAAATATTAAAAAGACTAGGCTTAAAATAGTAGTGTTTGACTTAGGTAAATTACTTATTAAGTTATATTTCTCTTTAACTCCCGTAATAACCTTTTCTACTTTAAGTCTAATAGGGTGTTTTTTACTAAGTTTTAAGGCGCGAATAATATAGCGTCAACTAGTGTGGTTTAGTCTAATATTTGGTGGGGGTAGCGCTGCTTCTAGCTCTAATGGGATTATAAGGGCTGTTTTAAAAACACCTAATATTTTCTTAATAGCTAGGTTTTGCAAAGCTTGAAATGGTCTAATCATAGCCTTATTAGGGCAATTGATTTTCCACCATAATATAGAATCATAGTCGGCTACGCTAGTAACACAGGCCATATATAATTAACGAATAGCAAAGGGGGAAAGTCTAATAGTAATATTTAAGAGTCGATTTATATAGTAAAACATTTGCTTTGCAAGAGAGACTCTAATTGCCTTATGATTTTTAAATTTAAGGTTTGAATTAAAGTAAATTCCTAGCCATTTAATTAATTTGCTTAGGGCTAATATAGTTTTATTTAAAAGTGTAATACTAGGGGTATTTTTACCTTCAAAGAAGTAAATAAGCTTTGTTTTTTTAATATCAAAGCTAATTGAATATTTTTCTCTTAGCTTAACTAATAAGTTAGCTTCTTTTTCTAAAATACTTCTATTTTTTTAAAACTTTTAGAATAAGCTATTAATGCTATATCATTCATATATAATATTGGCTTAATATTTGTTAACCTAAATAGGTCGCGAATATATATTAGGAATAAAATAGGCGAAATAGGGCTTTTTTAAGGGATACTTGTATTTACAACTTAAATTTTTTTTAATTTATTATTAAAGATAAGTTGTAAAGTATAGTTTTTTAGAAATAACGAAATTTAAGAGATTAAACTTAGTAGTAATTTTAATTAAGTAAGCACTTGTATTAATCGATTCTTGGAAATGTAATTAAAAGCTTTCTTAATGTTAAGGAAAAGAGTACTAGTTTTAAGCTTATTTGCTTTATTAAGCTCTACTTTTGTTTGTAAAAGTAAAGCTGTGTTAATAGTTGATTTTTTTAGTTTACTACCGATTTAATTATTATGTAATAAAGTAGTTGTTTTAGCTAAGTAACTTAGGTGCTTAGCTAATATTTTTTTAGAAACTTTACCTAAGTAATTAAGTAGAGATATAACTTTATATGCCTTAGGTTTTGAATAATTAGGTTTTTTAGGCTTTTTAAGAATAAACTTAAAAGCTTTTTTCCAACACTTAAGGTAGTACCCTTAGTTTATAAGTATAAAATAGCTTGTAAAAAAGGCTTTTAGGATAGCTAAGTAGGCTTTAATTATAATTTCTTGTGTAATTAAGTTTAGTTTAAGGGTTTTACCCTTAATCTTTGAAGTATATGAATCTTTGAGCTTTATCTTAAATAAAAGCGGCTATTTCCAAGTATTACTACTTATATATGATGTTAAATTAATAGGCACTAAAATAAGAGGTTTTGGAAATAAAGTACTTCTAAAAATATTACACTTTTATTGGAAAGTCAACTTTAATTTCTTAGTTTTTAAATTATAAAGACTTGGTATAAGAAAGCTAGTACTATTTTTGGTATATAATATAGCTTTAAAAATCGACTGGGAATCCTCTTTTTTTAAGAACTTATTTCAATGCTTTTTTTTAATCTTAATAGTATTAAAATATAAGTTTTTAGTATTTTTTAGTTCTTGAATATAAAGGGTATACCTTAAGGCCTTATTTAAATGGTAATATCTTTGCATTAATTTTCATAGTGCTTTAAGATTCTCATTCTACTAGGGTTTACTAGTAATTGACTTATAAGCTCTAGGAATAGAGTCTTTAGCCGCTTGAATTATATTACTAGTAAATAGCTCCCCGAGGTCATCAAGCTCTTGATTTGTATACTTAGAATTAGGGTTATAATTAAAGTCTTGAAAGTAATTATTAAGACTTTTATTAAACTTTACCTAATTTGCTTTCTTTGTATTGAATCGAGGGACCTTTAGGGGGCTAGTACTAATACTACTACTTGTAAATGTAATAGTAAATAGTACCCCAAAGTGATTTGAACTTAGATTAGGCAATATTTGCTAATCTTTGACTTGATTTACTATTCTTTGAGTAGCGAATGTAAGGTCTAATATAAAAGGGGCCTTCATATGTGGTCTATAAAACGTTCCTTCCTTGGGAGTATTTAATAGGCTTAAAGAGTGTTTTTTAATTAAGTTTAATAGTATCCTTGTATTACCGCTTTGCGGTGTAATAGGGTTTTACTATGAGTAATGTATATTAAAATCCCTTAGTAATATTGTTTTATTTAAGAATAAGTCTAGTAATAAACTTATTTTTTGTAAGGTTTTAATACTACTAAGGAATTCCGATTTAAGGTGGGTTGCATTATAAACATTAATTAATTGAGTTTTATGCTTAATTAAGTCTAAAATAATACAATCGAGGTCTTGTGGTGAGCTAGGCGCTAAAGTAGTACTAATTGAGTCTAGTACATAAAATAAAGCTCTAGGCCTAAGGGAATCGTAATTCGGAAGCACTTGTTTAAAACTAGGGTGTAAAACGCTACGAAAGCCGTTAATATTATTACCAATAGTTCAAGGCTCCTAAATTGCTAATATTAATATATTTAGCTTTATAGCCAACTAAAGAACGTGCTCTATAGTAGAGAGACTCTTATTCACATTGATTTGTAGTGTTTTAAGACCAATTATTATTAATTGTAATTGGTTCGTTTACTATATTAAGTCTTCTAGTACTACTAGCATTAATTGCTTTGTTTTTTATTGCTAAATACACTTCGCATAACTTAGAATCGGCCGTGTGAGTTGTACTAAAGCAATTTGCGCATCTTATACTTAGGTATATATACTTAGTATTAAATTTACAAGTATTACAACTATGTTGCTTACTTATATGGTTTTCTGCGCATAAAACGCACTTTTTAGTTCTTTTACAAAGAGCCTCTGAGTGCCCAAAGCCAAAACATTTAGTACATTAAAAGGTACTAGGAGTATTTATATATTTAGCTACCTTAGTTGAAATACTTGCAATATAAAGCTTATTAGATATAGCTCTTTTTGCTTACTCTTAGCTTAGAAAAGCTATAATAATAGTACCTGTTTGTACTAAACTTGAGTTACGCTTCTTTTTAAGAGTAGTTCAATAAGACTTTCTTATGGGAGTAAAACCTTTATTAAAGGTTTGAATCTCTTGTGCTACTAGCTTAAAGTCTAGTTCTTCTTTTGTATTAAATTCCCTAATTGAGATATTATAAATAGTAACTTTATACTATGGTTCCTCCTTTTTAACTTCAATTAAATTGGGAAGTACTTCTTTAATAATACGCGCGTATAAAATCAAGAAATCAATATTAAAATCATGCGTAGTAGTAATAACTAAGTTACCGCAAATTGAAGTAGAGATTAAGGAAACAACTAGTCCCTGAATTCTCTTTTTATTAAAAGCAAAATTAAGCGAATTGCGTATAACAATAGGAGAAAAGGTTTTTGCTTGGACATTTCGTGTTTGTAAAAGGGTGCCTCTCTTAGTAAGAGCAAACTTACCTTTGCCGCTACTAGTACTCGTACTAATAGTCTCCTTAGGGCTAGAGCTAGTATTACTAGCCTTAGCTCTATTCCCTGTAGAACGAATATTAATCCGCTTGGATATATTGCCTTGGTTTTGGTTCGCTACATTTGCTTATGTAGACTTAGCCGGATTTGTCGTATTTACCGGCTGAGTTGGTTGACTAGTTTAATTAAGCCTAGTTTGGCTTTGCTGAGCTTGATTCTTGATTTTGCGAGTAGCTTGCTCTAAGTTAGCTACTTGCGTAGCTAAAATCGTCGTTGTATTGCGTATTCTTTCGTGTTTTGTAAACTCTTGAAATACTTCTAATAAGTCAAGTAGCTTAGCTTGCTTGCTTCTTAATTGAGTAGTTAAGTACGCTTTGACTAAAAAGTCCCTAGCTTCAAGTACTAGTAAATTATTAGCTTCGTTTGTATTAGTAGTATTACTACTTGCTGTAAATTGAAAGGTTTGTTGACTCGCTAAGCGGGGGTTCTTGTCGATATGTTGTACCGGGGAGAGGCTTGAGAGTAGTCCACGCTTAGCCTCGAGCTCCGTGCGGCTCTGCAGAGCCGCACTAGTAAATAGGGGTCGAAAGAGGGCATTTTGAGTAAGGGGATCGATACTAGAGTCTCGTACGCCTCTAGCGGCCTTAGGCGTAGGCTCGTTCGATTCGGAGCCTAAAGGAGGCCTATTCGGAAGCTCTCCTAGGTCTCTTGGCATAGGCGTTGGCGTAGGGGGCTTTGAAGAGCCGAAGGGGTCGAAAAGGAGCTTCATACCACCCACACGCTAGCTAGGCTTATAAAGGCCTGCAGCGTATAAGGGCAAGGGAGAGGGGTGTATTAGTGGTTCTTTAAAGAATGGAAGCAATTGTAGTTAAAAGGCAGGGGGGTCAAAGGTCCCGAGAGGAGGGTGTGTTAATTGCCTTAGAATCCTCTTTATTTAAGAGGTTTATAATTAAGTTATCACAGCTTACTTTAATGCTAAGAAAACAATTTAAATGCTCTCTTCTTAGTACTAATGGCATGAAATTACATTAATAGTTTAGTAATATTATTATAATTATTATACTTGCCAACGAATTCAAGTTCCTTAAGATAAAAAGCTTAAATTTCTTCATTTTTTCCTCATTTCATTTTAACACTAGGAACATATTATAATAAACTACTATATCTTTAATAAAAACAAGCATAAATTTAATAATATTCTTGTCTTTATTAACAAATTCAGCAAATAAGTCATTAGTATCCCTTGCCAAAAAACAACTAATGCTTGAAAGCTAGCCAATATGTACATTTACTACGTATATTATTACTTTAGTGCTTTCTTAATTATTACTTTTAATAAAGGTTCTTAGTTTGTCTTTAGATTTTAAACTGCTCTTAGTAAAATCCTTAGAACTAAAAGACAACTATTTGCTACTAATTATTTACAAACAAATGGCCAAACCAAAGTTTACAACTAATACTTGCAAAAAAGACTTAAACCTTTTGTTGCGTATTACCAAAACGACTGATTAAAGTACTTTTCTATTATGAACTACGCTTAGTTGTTCTTCTCACATAATTCCCTGAGGAGATTCTCTTCATTTGAGGTAGTTTATGAATATACACTATGCACGAATTGAAACTGGAAAATTAACTTGCCAAACTTAGCTACACCGGCTGATAAGTTAAACACTTAATAAGTCATTAACCATGCGCAACGCCATAAAAAAGCATAAAACATGGCTTAATTAAACTTCATTGTGGTACAAGCTAAAATAGCCTGTTCTTACAACGCCTCTCGCTGCGATATTGATTTTAATAAAGATAACTTAGTTTAGCTTAATATGCGCTACTTTAAAATACTTCGTTTATTTAAAAAGTTGGATATGCCAATTAATAAACTATTTAAAGTACTCGAGAAAATAAGATACTTATATTGCTTAGAACTGCCAGTAAGTATGAAAGTTCATAATGTCTTTTCGGCTAATAAGCTACGTAAAGATCTCAATAATCCCCTACCAGGTCAAGTATAAAACGCCCCCTCGCTAATTAATATTACAAAGTACAATGAATGAGAATTGAAAGAAGTACTTGCTTGTTGCAAAAAGAGCAAGACTTTATCTTATCGTGTTACTTGGCTTAATTAAAATATTGATTTAGATTAGTACAACGCTTTTAACTTCAAGTATACTTCGCACAAAATTAAGAATTTTCATCTTAATTACCCTAAGCAAGCAGGACCCCCCGCTAAGCTACTTGAATAAATCAAGGCGTGGTAAGATGGCGTTAATAATTACGATAACCTTAATAGCAATAAGAAAATGAACCAGCGCTTAAGAA
>JAFJYG010000395.1:0-46528 GCA_017366145.1 Cadophora sp. M221
AAGGGCTAGATTTGTGGTGTCTGGCGCAAGGCTGAGACCATGGATTGCAATGGTTGCCTGAGGATTTCACATGTCAAGATTGGACGGCTGGATTGCGGGGCAACAATGCCAGCAAGGCTAAATTATTCGATACAAGATTACTAAGCAATGCACGAGAAATCATGCATTCGATTTCGAATACGCGAGCAACCCGTGCCATTAGTAACCAGTTGTAGCCTCAGGCCTTAATCTTTACACGGAAAGTATAACCGAGCAGCATTTCGTGGATCGCTGACCTGCTACTTCTCGTGCACGTAACTCCACCAGTCTTAGGAAGAAATCAAAAGAAATAGGTACGCCTTATTTAAGCTGTCTTTGCTTAGTATTATACGACTTTTAAGCTTTCAAATCTTTCAAGAAGGTGGTAAATCCTCAAAGGGAACAGAATAGGTACAAACAGGTTGATAATAGAAATAAAAATAAATAGCTTTCTATATAGATTACCTAGGAAACAAACACAAAGGCATAAGGTTCCAACTATCAAATGCCGATATCAGGCACTATGATAAGAGTAGAGTAAATTGAGGTGAGTTATTCGTAATGAAGTAAAATATGAAGTTGTACTACGGGACTTTCGCTTCGCAGGGATGTCGGTTAATCAGGGGGGGTTCCCCCAGTGGCAAATACGTGTATTCTAGGAAAGGGGAGCTTTGCAAGAGGGAAGCTCCCCTTATATACCCCACACACTCGATAAGCGAGCATGTGATTACAACGTGACGATTATTAAACCAACACCGAGACTATGTTTTACGATCGCCTTCGAGCGGCTGTTAAAGAGGCGTGGGAAAAAGTAGGGGAGCACGAATTCAGAGCTCTAATTGAGAGTATGCCAGCTCGTTGTTAAGCAGTTATTAATGCAGAGGGAAACTTTACAAAATATCAATTATTAATGCAATGCTTCTTTCATAATAATATACTCAAAATACAATACATACTGTACGCGTGTTAGACACATCCTCGCGATGCTATCTATTTCGGTTAGTTGGGCACCCCCCTTGCTAGTGCTATTATAACACTTAACCGCTGTACCTCCGTATGACACAACGGCCATCCACCTGCGCCATCCTGAGTCTGCCTTCCTCTACTTACCTATACTTCTGTCGCAAACACACGCATTCTCCCGAGTAACACACGATTTCGATAATTCTCCTGTCATAACACTATTAATAACACATATACCTATCATAACTTCAGATTAAAAAACCGCTATGTTATATAACACTCGACGAAAGTCGTTGTCGTTCCCAGCTCTAAGCATACATTTACCAGTAGCTCATGCTTCTAGAGCGGCCGCCCGACTCTCACCGCCTTCTGCCAGCCCAAATTCTGAGAATCCTCCCTCCGAAAAATTAGAGAGATCGCATGAGGAGTCGCCATCGATGTCCCCTCCACTAAAACGAACCCCTTTGAAGTATGAGAATACCCCGCCACCGTCGCCAGAGGCCGAGACGGATGATTTGGAGGCTGAGGTCAAGCCAAGAGAAATTGATCTGGAGGGAATAAATGACGAGATTGTAGAAGGAGTTATTGTTTTGTTACAGAAGACCGGAAATAAGCCTCATCTCGTGAAAGAACTGGCTGCAATACTTTCCCAGAGCGTCAAAATTGTTAAACAGTAAGTGCTTTGCGTCCTTTTTGTCATTTCTAAGACCGCAGCTAACTTGCGCAGATCTGCGAATCCTTCTAGGATTATCTCTTCTCGACTTTCCTCATACTTGAAGCGACCATGGACGGCACTTACACCTTGCCCGGTGGTAAAGGAGTTAGAAATTGTTCATCCCCGAAGAACCTATTTCTACCTGACGACATATCCTCATCAACTTATACCTGATCCTTCGACAGTACACTTCCAGTCAAAAGCAATTATCTCGTTATCAATTTCAAGCGCAGCCTCCCGATCTAACGAAGCCAACGCAGAACGAAGAAGAGAGCTTTCTCCGTCACCCGAAGTCTACCTCTTCTCCCCTATATTCGAAGACGATGACATAGCAACGCCAACTCCTACAGGGTCCTTTTCAGGCCGACCGACTGAAGCACCGCGGAATAACCGTGCGACGTCGCCACCTCTTGAAAAGGACGAAAAGAAATTCACACAAACGGCTAGAGAAATGCAAAAGCGTAAGTTAAGCGCGGACATCCAGATGAGTGGAGTTCCATCGGAAATAACGGACCACCCGACTACGAGCCTGGAAGCCGACTTCCTGTTCGGCGAAGCCCGGAATCTGAACGTCCTGAACACCTCAGTCTTCACTAGTAGTCCCGCCATGAAGCCGACTGTGAATACCATGTCCTTTAGTATAATGAAGCGCCCCTTCGAGGATTCGCACGAGATGTGGACGGAAGCTTCGACTGAGTGGGATATGCGGAGTCCCGAGAAAGTCGAATTAGACGAGTTAGACGGCATGTTTAATGATTTCTGATTTTGCGCGACGAGATAAAATAAGATGCGATGTTTGCGAGCGCTTTTGATTTGTTATATTTGCCTTTTATCTCTACTCACTTTTAACGCACCTAAACGCCACGCATCCTTTGCTCCATTTTATGTCCCTTTGCCTTGCTATTCTTTTAACCCCTCAGATAAGATGGGAGATATGTTAGGGGTTAAGCTTTAAAGAAAAATGTACGATTTAAATAAACGAACCCGAAGAAGTAAAGACTTAATAAATAAGGCCTGACAGATTTTTCAGTAGAGTAAAGATGCTCGTTATAGAGTGAGTCAGTAATTAGGTCTCTACCCGTCATAGAATTTTAGAAGACCGGAGTTTAAACGCCCTAAGCCAGAGATATGTCTTATATAATTCCTTTTAGAGAATATCTAAATCAGCTACTTTAATTTGAGACTTTAAGTAAGAACTTTAGGGATGCGATCATTGTAAGAGACTTATATATTATATTACATTAATAGGCATGACTAAATTACTAAGTTACTAACTTCGTACTCTTAGAGAGAAACCTATTTAAAGCAGTAGTAGCAGGACCGCAATTTCAGTACGCTAAATATGCTTTCTTCAATAATTACAAACCTGGAACCGATCCGAATGCTAAAACCGTCCGATATTATAGCTCTTTAGACTACAACTAAACTTGTCATAACGCCCTTCGAGAGGCGGGCTTATTTATTATGGATAAGGGAAGTTTTTAAAGGCAAGAGCGAGTTAAACTAGCTACGTTTAAATGGATGTGCCATCACAATTGTGAGAAAAGACCTGAAATGTTTCACCCAAGCCATAAGATCATGGAAGCATAGACCAGGTAGCTTGAGGCTTCGTATAGTAGTTAAACGCCCTACTTTGAATCCTCAACAGCACTTTGAAAGATGTCAGTCATTCCTCGAATCCATGAGTCAGAAATATTCCTAGACTTTTAGATCAAGTATTACCCCTAATGGAATCTGTCGTTATAAACTCGGGTGGTACCACAGATTTTAAGACCTCGAAGCAAAGCTGTAAAATCGACACATAATCAGGGGGGGTTCCTTCAGTGGTAAATATGTGTATTCTTAAGAAGAGGGGAGCTCTGTACGAGAGCTCCCCTCAAATACTCGTTAAGCGAGCATGTGACTAAAAACGTGACTATTAAACCAACAGAATCCGTGGTAGCTCCTGGGTTAAAGAGATGAATTCGCAAACGATTGTCATGTTTACAGCTCGAAATACGCGAATTGACCTAAATGAATTCTAGACCGGCAATTTACTAGTCATACAACGATATAGTAAAGTAATTCGCATCGAAAAGGTGTTTAAAGAAAGCGATAGTCTACATAATCACACTTGGTATATTAACCCCCACAACCTTAATCTCTCTATAATAAAGAGTCCCTTGTCTCATATTAAGCGGAGTAGTAAAGGTTCTTTGGACTCACGGAGAGGGCGACAAATTACTTCTGTCGTGTAGTAAGTTCAAGGCTTAAACATACATAACAACGAAAGATGGCATCTCGCTTATAGCGAAGGAAGGTGGAGATGAAATATTATCAAATATAAATATTAAAAGTACTAGAATACTTGCGTCATGTACCCTTGAGATAGGTCTTATGACGTAAACCATCCTATAATTACATAAGACTAGTTAAAAGGATAACGCATCACTCGAAGTAAAATTGCATATAAAGGTAAACTTGACATTAAATCAACTTAAACTCTAAGAGTTTCGACCTTTGCAAGTGTTCTATGATGGGAGAATCTCTTTCCCCTTCAAGAGTGTTCTCCTCGTTGGTCACTTTGTCGATGTAGTGCTCTACTGCTTTAATAATCTCGTTCTCCTTGTCCTCTTTAAGATTGTTCTCCTCGTTGGTCACTTCGTCGATGCATCGGTCGATTAAGCTGATCTTGTGTAGTCGTACAGCTCTGTCGCAATCCAGGTTCCTAATCTTGTGCTAATAGGTGTCGTATAGGCACGTGCCTCTACCATGGCGGCTCTGCTCAGAACCAGACAGCTCTTCCACCACGGAAACCACCGCTTTGAGCGCACCTCTTCTTTATGCTCCACTTCTGTACCACAAGTTGTAATTCATGAATTTTATTTAAGTCGTGAGTTTGACTCTGAGTTGCCTATTTAGAAAACTCAGACTCAAATGAGCGAGTTTCATAACTCAAAGTGAGTTTGTAACTCGACTTTGCCAAGAACTCAACTCGAGTTTGAGTATCGACACACTGGCCTGAGGTAGCTAGAGAAACTCCCTACGGTTTTTCGAAGGGATGTATGCCTGATGCAGGGTTTAAAGATGTGTGGTTTTGCCTTGTGCACATGACGGTTTATAAACGTAATCAATCCCGAATTAACTGGCAGCTGACGAACCTGCCAACTAAAGTCCGTCGGTTAACTACTAACCTGTTAGTGACTTGCTCGTCCCTTGCTAATTTAATTTCCCTCTTTAAACTACTAATTTATTACCACTAATCTATTCTTTAGTTCCCTTAATAGCCACAACAAGACCCGAAGACGATGTATAAAGCCATCCTCAGGAATTGACATGCTAGAGAGATTTTTTCACTACACTACAACCGTCAAACCCCCGATATACCTTCCGCAAAAAACCCGCGTCCCCCGCGCAAACTCCACAATATGGAATACTTTAGGTCGATCTCGTTACGAACCTATACGTCCATCTATTATACTGCTTCAGCCAAGCACAGCTTTAAGCCAATTGTCGACCAGTATTTACGTTGCCAAAGTATATCAATTCATCGCTCTTCCAGCTACAGAATAAGTTCAAAGATCAACATCTTATGCCTCAGCTGCCATTACCTGGAGAAGGAACAGTGGCGGGGTATGCTTATTGGCAAGGGAGCCTGGGGATCTATCAACGCGCGCCTTCTCCGGATCAAACATAAATGCGCGCAAGTTAGCGGCGAAGGTGCGTTAATAAGCATATTTACAGTTTGCAATGAGTGCCAGGACAACTTGGATTCACGGATTGATGGCATCCAAAGCGTGCACAACCTCAGCCCTGGCACTGTTTGCAATAACAAGCCAGGATCTATCATTTTGCACATCCAATATAAGAAAATAGGGCAGGTCTTATTTAGCGAGGCAATACTAGTCGAAGGATTCTTTATGGACAGACTTAGTTTCATTAATGCTAGTGGCCAAGTATGGGAGTTTTTACGATACTAGACGAGCGCAATTGCTCTTGCGAGAACTAGTCTAAGACCGTTTCGTTTTATTGTTTCCGTCCCTTTCTTATGTCTAAGTCGCGAGTATTTCATATTATAGTAAGGAACAATACCGGAATGGGTCCATTCTACCTAGTGTACATTAGTTGACAGATCTGCGCATTAAGTTCGTTGGTTTTAGAAAAATATACCTTAGTGAAGATTGATTGAAAGGTAGGTTTACTCGCGCACTAGATTATAAGCGGTTCGAAAATCACGAGATTTTAGACATCGTCCGATTTAAACTCGACGGATATCTATTGGTAGGTTTAAACTAGATTATATTAAACACTGAACTGTATGTACGAGAATGAAATGAACGTTGAAGGTCAGAATGTGTTTCCACTCTTTCATCACTTTGTTAAAGACTTAGAATGCGATATAAACGCAGTTCGGATAATGTTGTATTCTTGACACATGATTTTGAAGGCATCGCCGCAATGCGAAGAGTGTGAATCCATAAGTAAAACTACCGCTGGCATCTCTTTAGGTGTGCCGACTTTACCTAGGCCCAAATGAGTATTAAAATGCTTTAGCCAGTATAATCCAAGGGCCTCATTCGTGTAACCAGAGTCGCTGATTCCGATGAGTTCGTCCCCGGTTTGCTCGCTGTTGAACCAATTAGAAGACGTATATAATATGTAAGTTTTAATAACTCTTAACCTTATTGAATTTATATCACGTAGGATACCAAAGGGGGAGAAGTGAGAATTTGGTGAAGTAGTGGGGAGCAGAGAATTGATTAAAGTGTGCTCTCCCCTTCAAGTTTAAAGGGGAAGGTTGGTCATATATACCAAGTAGGTAGGTTTAACTTGTTGCAAGTGTGGAAGGAGCACACCTTGGCTGTTCGGTGGACTCGTGTAGGAGGTGCAGCTAACCATGTAACGTGACAATTTAATATAAACTAATTATAATAGCTTTAATAATGATTTCTCACTAGCAAATCCTCTTATCGAAGAAGCTCAAAATCTAGTTTTAGAGGATAACGATAGTGATTCTGATATACATATTCAAGAAGAAGATAATAATGATCTAAACGAGTTAGAACGTTATTTTCAAGAGCCTAGAGTTAATAAAACAGTAAGTACTTTATTTTATTAATTTGTTATATATGTTAATATTTTAGTAGGCTCGCCCTCTTACTTTTTGGTATCAAAATAAAGATAAATATCCTATATTATCTTTAATAGCTAGGAATTATTTGAACGTAAAATAATTAAGTTTTCAAGAAACATGTTTCTTCGCTAATCTCGGGGTTAAAATGCTTAGAGAGGCCATGGCTACGCCTCTTATTCACACCAAAATTCAATACCCTCTAACTTCTCTAGCTTAATACAAAAGAAGAATATAGGGGATACGGAAATTATATGTAACGGAGAGCTAGAGGCAATAGCTAAAACTATTACAAAAGCTAGCCTAAATTCAAAAGAAGGGGAGCAAATCAACGTTTTCTCAGATAGCCAAGCGGCTACTTTCAGATAACAGACTCCATCATTTAAGCCAGGGCAAAGCCACCAAATTGAAGCTATATTGGTTTCTAAGGCTTTAATTAGTCGAGGAGCTGGTATTAATATCGTTTGGGTACCAGGCCACTCTGATATAATAGGAAACGACGAGGCAGATAAACTAGCCAAACAAGCTACGTATATCCAGCCGTCTAGAAATATGCAAGGATGGAGGACCGCGTACCTCTAGTGAACAAGGCTACAAAATTGCGTGATTACAGCTGTCCGAAGTAATGAGATATGAGAATATAGAAACCTAAAACCAAGACATCGCCTTGAGGGTACTCTATGTATGGCGATTACTTATTTTATTCTTCCTTGGTCATTGGCGTATTGAGAATATTAGTCTAATTCGCTGCTTCAATCTACGAATTGTCAGTTACCCGATAAAAAGAACTGTTACTCAAAGGACTGGTTATAGGTTACCTGGGCAACTCTGGTCGGCCCAAGATCTCCCAACGGGAGGACAAAACTGAACCCTTGGTCTTTAAATAAAAGATGCGCCACGTTGTACCAACCAGCAAGAGATCCAAGTATCAAGCACGTCCCGGCGATCTTGAATCTATTAGCCTACTGTAGGGAATAAAAGAAAGTGGGGTCGGAAGGGCAGGAACGTAAGATATTACCTTTTCGAGCTTTATAGAAATCGTGTTCTGATGTATAGCAGCCAAGAAATGTGAGGCCGAGACGCAGACTGCAGTCGCTGTCACCGAGACAAAGATCCCAACTAAGACCAGGTTGGTTCTAATTCCGACGATAACAAACAACAGAAAGAGGAAGGACCAGCTCAAAAATAAAATGGCAATAGCGTTGTTGGATTCATCTGTGTTGACGTAGGCTGCCTCGAGGCCAAATGCAGGGGTCATTGTCGTAGCAAATGAAAAGTAATATGCACCAAAACTTACAAAGACTGCAAATCCTAAATTGTTTCTGTTCTTGATATCATTCAGTAAATTAACAAAATCTATTCAGCTGCACAGAACGTACTATATATTCTAGAACAGCAGTAAGCCATGAGCCCAAGCCTCCAGTGAACCACAGCATTCCCTTTCATCTGCAATAATAGACAGGAAAGCATTGTATTTGTGACTGCGAATACAATCATTCCTCTGTCAAATAATTAGTACGTACGCAGTGAAGTTGCTCGTGCTCTTCTTACAGTATTTCGGGACGAACTTGTCGTCGTGCATAATGCGCGTGGTTTGTAATACTCATTTCGCTTGCGTTTGATCGGATCTTTGCTTAAGACTGGTCTTGTTAGTCTGGAGTTTGAGATGTCTATCTTCTATTCAAACTCGAAGACGGCGGCTTTTTTATGTCCCTGAAGATAGCCAAAGCCAAGGGTTAGCACTATAACGTAACTCTAATAATTTGATATATAACTAACAAGAGACTTTAAGTGTCCCAGCTAGCGTCCCGAAGAACACCCGCCCTTTTGCTTGTAGAGTGCGTGAGCGCACGTGCAGATAAGTGGTAATTGAATTGACTAATAATTTATTAATAGAATTATATTAATATAATAATAAAAGAAAAAAGTTTAAACGAGCAAGCGAGGTTTAAATATACTTTTTAATTGATATATAATCAACTAACTTCTTAAAAGAATTTATTGTTACAGAATAAGCTTAACTGTGGCTGGCATTGTTTTTACGTTGATGTAACGTCCGACCCCACCATTCCGGCCACCGCTTAATTTCACTACTTCCTATTCAAGGCTTAATAACTCTATATTTTCTTAACTTTTATACTGTTACGACCTCCGATGCCCTCGTATTCTAACCGACGCGGCTCGTAGCATCCCTGGCCATGCGACGGCGCTAAGCCTACTAGGGAAGACTGGGTGGCGAGTATGCGACATGTTGATGTGAATGGCCCCCGACTGCGCTAGACCCTATTAGGAGGGCTCTTCCTGTATTTATACTCGAGCTCTCTCTTATAGAGAGCTCTCCTTTTCTCCTTGTCTTTTCTTCTCGATTCTGAGCGTAGCATTAGGCCCAAATACAAAGCTAGAGTCTACTCGCCGTATCAACCTCTTGCCAGCCGTAACAATTACAGCTCCCTTGCAAACCCTGTAAAAGCAGTTTCGATAGCCTTATAGACAAATTGCTACTGCGCCTAACTCTACCGGTTGAAGAAGCTGCGCTAGATAAAGGTTTAGATTCCCGTAGAACTTAAGGTGAGTTAAAAGCTCCCTTAGAGAGACCCGAGTAATAAGGGTCTCGAAGCCCTACTCTCCCGTAGCGAAAAGCTTGGCGCACAAACACAATCCCGAAAACCGCGAAAACCCTGCCTTAACAAGATCTCCTTGTCTTAAATCTGCAAATATAACTATCATTATTATTATTATTATTATTATTGTCGGTGCAGTACCGGTTCATGTACCACGCCGCATGTGTGAATATATTCAAATGCGAGTATGGTGACAGAGTAATAAGTGTATGGTTAAAAATCTGTATTCCATTCAAAAGAGTGTGAGGGATCCTCGACTATATAGTACTTCGGAACGCCACCGAATCGCCACCGAAACCCCTTCGGTAGTAGTCCGACCCCCACGAATCGACCTAACCTCCATAGACCGACCAAGTATGTTGATGTAGGGGCCTGTGGACCAACAATTATCATTATTATTATTATCATTATTATACTGGAGGTTAAAAGTTCCGGGAGTAATTACAGCTACAGCCATTTTAGTAAATTTTTAGGGCAGAGATATGCTAATTGTTGGTTTAATAATCGTCACGTTGTAATCACATGCTCGCTTATCGAGTGTGTGAGGTATATAAGGGGAGCTTCCCTCTTGCAAAGCTCCCCTTTCCTAGAATACACATATTTACCACTGAAGGAACCCCCCCTGATTATGTGTCGATTTTACAGCTTTGCTTCGAGGCCTTGAAATCTGTGGTACCACCCGAGTTTATAACGACAGATAATAATGCTTTCCCCCCTAAAAAGAAGGCCAAACCTCCATCTCTACAAGAGATATTAAACGAATTCGGACCAATTACAAGCGTCACTTTTGATCCCTTTAAATATAAACCCCCGCGGCTTACTATAGCGACTTTACTACTATTTTCCCTTGTATTTACACATCTATTCGACTACTTTACCTTATTCTTTACGCCTGCCCTTCTGTAAATTATTACGTCTAATACGAATCACTATGCGAACCTACAACGAATGCGAGTCAAACAAGAAAGAGCGCGGGAATGGCATAATATAGTTCCGGAGGAAATATATGTCTTTTTGGGGGTATTGATACATATAGATTTGATTACCGGCTACTAATCAAATCAATTCTAATTACTAATCAAATCAAATCAAAGTTAGTCAGGTTGTAGAGAACGAAGTCATTCACCTGGGCTAGCTTAATGAATGCACGATGGTCAGGATGTTTGCGTGCGCAGAGTGTGCAGCGAAATATCCAAGTATAGAGAATACTATACTTCTGCCGAGAGCAGTTGAGGTGCATAAGGCACTGCTTAGGACGGCTCCTACTCAAATCTACCTTCTCACAGAAACTAGCAGAAGCTTCAAAGATGAAGGACTCGTGGAAATCTTAATGGAAACGCTCGACGAGATCGGGAATCATATTTTAGAAGAAAACAGTATTAGCTGGGAAAACTTCGTACGGAATATAGGGTTGGCTGAGAAGGGACGGGATCAGCAGCACTTGAACAGCCCCCAATGAGGCAATAGCATATATAAGACAATAACTATAGTTTTAATATATACTTAAATTTGAACTTAGAATAATCATGTTTTGTATTAATGTAAAAGTTTAAATATATATAAATGTAGAATCTTTAAGCGAAATATTTCAAACTTTGAAATTTTAATATATTTTCAAAAGCCAATAATAGTTTAAGAAATTTATAATATAATATTAAATTTGAGTTTTTATTATAAACTTACTTAAAGATTAACATATATTTACAAAAACCTAGAAAATATTAGTGTTAAGTTAAAATAATTATAATATAATATAGTATCTGTCACGCAAAAAGCAGTCCGCGGTTACAAAACCGCGTATTTCCCTCTATAGCTTCTATACCCAAAATCATCCCGAGAATCTGCCGTGACACACCCCCCAGAGGTCGGCCGGAATAACCCACCAGCCGATCTCTGTTTGTATCCAAGGGATGCCTAAGGCAGGCTAGCACTACCTCAGGTAATTGGCTTTCTCAAGGCCAGAAGAAGAACAGGCGAAACCCCGGAATAACCCCGGTACAGATCGGAGCGTAAAGAAATACACGACTCGGGTTGCGATTTTAAGTTATGCGGGGTAACACGGCAGTGTCTGTGGCTCTTAACTGTCACGCAAAAAGCAGTCTGCGGTTATAAAACCGCGTATTTCCCTCTATAGCTTCTATACCCAAAATCATCCCGAGAATCTGCCGTGACAGTATCTTAATATACCTATATATACTCATATATACTTATTTAATTTTCGGGTTTGAATTCTCAATACTAAAATCTAATTAAATAAAGGGTAATACCAATTATTACTTTATACGATGACTACTTTTAAAGCCATTTTGTTTAAGGTTTATAAAATCCTAAAGTTCTGAACCTTTGATGTTCTCGCTTAGGGGGGTCCGGGAGCAATGGCCACAACTCTTACATTCGAGACTTATTTAAGTCGAACAATATTAAGATACTCTCTTATATGGACGATAATAGCCTTTTCAAGTTAGGCGAAGGTATTTAATTAGCTTTAATAGCGAAAAAACAGGGCTTATTTACTTCTTCGGAACTAAGAATACCCCTAGCATAAATGAAGCGGCTGGCTACCCCGCTGTCCACGCTTCACTATCAAGCAGAATATGGTGCTCTCCCTCCATTTTTAAGAAGACCTCTGGCAATAAAATATCAATCAGACACTGGCGTAGTTCAAGATCGCGGTCAGCTTTAATGAGTAATATGTCCTTGGCCTAGGCTCGATTATAGTAGGGTAGCTCGGTGAGGCAAGTTTCACGTTACTAGTCTAAGTATGAACTGAATAAAAAGCTAAACCTGTTTTCTCTAATATAATATACTTACAACTAAGGTTTCATATTGTAATAATAATTTAAACCTAAAATAACCGCGCTTTGATGGCAGTGGTTGCTTGAGCACCTATCGGATCCCAAAGACGTTTGATTTTACGTTGGATAGTTCTTTTAGCAATTTGTGTCCGCTGTCGCTTGTGTGAATGGAAACTTATGTCTATCGGAGGCTTACGCTTGGAACCTGCGGATGGCATTATATTACACGCCTCTTGTAGACTCACTAGATGATCTACTTTCTCAGGAAATCCGGAAATAGGTGAGATTTCGTTCCGAGATTCTAGGTTGATATCTACCATATCTGACCAATGAGAAACCATAAAGCGAATTTCATTGCATTCGTTATAGTTGTAAGACCGCCTATTGACGGAAAACACAAGTTCATGGAAGTAATTACTCCACAGCTTGTTCATGATGGCTTTATCATGATTATAGCGGCAGCATATGAAGCCGAGACATTCGATACCAGATGTCGTGACTCGAGGCAATTCAGCAAATTCGAAGTAGAAAAGAGATGACAGCATAGTTAGGGCGAGGCCGTCAATTTGGGCGTTCAGGCTGAGATCATGTTTCAAGGCACTTTCGACCCGCTGTTCCATGCTTTTGATCTCCTCAGCATTATCGAGCCGGACTTCATCCATATTTAAAATCGGGTCGATTCGATGGCAATGGTCGTCTTCACCAGTTACTAGTCGAAAGTTCGCACACTGCTGGTGTGAGTCCCAAGCTGTGAGAGCTAGATGAATCAGGCGATAGAGCCAAGACGTCTTTACATTTCTCTTTGCATCCAAGATACCACAACCCACGGAGAGGATGTAATCAGGGCGATGCTTATGAGGCCAGATTTTTCGGCCTTCGGAACTTGCTTGCGGTAGAGGGGTGTCTAAACCATCCTGGTAGCGAGTCCCGCTTTCACCAAGAAGTCTCGCCGGGAAAAACCTGAAACTCTTTAGTATTGTTCCAGACAAAATTTACAAAAACCTGGATACTCACAAAGGTGCAGCCGCTGTAGTTGCTGCCCTGCACTTCGTTAGCCATATTGTCTTGTCGCCATCAGCACTGACTACTCACGCTTCCCAAACCTTCAGTCCACGTAGAGCGCCTTCAGCCTGTGCCCATTGATAAGCCTTCTCGCCTGTATGGATGCTCTTATTGTATGTTGTAAGAAGACTACATGCCGAAGTGGTCGTCTCCTTAGTGGTGACTGCCACCTTTAGTGGTTCCCAGGTTGAGCCTTGAACCGTATCATTTCTCGGGCCAACCATCTTTGTGTCGCCAAAGGTCTGCTATAAGGGTCGTGCGAGGCTAGCTGCATCATAGATGCTATCTTTAAAGATCAGTCGAGCAAAGCATTTAGCGATTCTATACCAACTGCTATTCTGTTCAAATACAGCGGCTACTTGATCTTTGAATTCCTGTATACAAGTTTCAATGGGCGACTCCCTAATTCGGAGCGCATTAATTCCGCCTACAGAGTCAGTAAGTTAGTGATCTCCGACTTCGGTCCCGGGAACTTACCCGCACTAGTCCCGACTGCCAAGTCGAAGAATGCTCGCACCTTAATGCCCAGTTTCTTTGATATGTGGGCTAATACCGTCAGTTGGACTATACCCCTCACACCTCCCCTATCTAATGCAAGAATTCTGGAGCCTGCGGTGATAGGCGGAAGTCGAATTTTGTAGCTGACATCCCATTCTTTACAGCATAGTAGACAGTCAATAAGCTCAGCTATACGACTTTCATCACTTAATACGCGATAGCACATCTCACATATCGTATACCCACATGGTAGATGTACCTCGCACATTGCTACACAGCACATTAAGCATATAGAAAGTGACGTGGTGTTCTCAAAAAACGACTTATACTGCTTTAGGGCAGACAGGTGAAAATGGTCCCTTGCACTGTCGCTATATTTAGATATAAAAGACAGAAGCTTCTCAATTGCCTTTTGTGCGTCCAAGGGACTTCGTTCTCTTAATGCTATTCTTATAGGACGACTGTATAGTGCGTCAAACACATCTGCGGGTTTGAATGCTAGAGATACTGGTTAGTTTTACGTTCTTTAAATTTAAAAAAATCTTACTATGGCCCAGTCTCAAAGCATCCCTAGCGAGGCATCTTCCTAGTATAGGTATCATACTATGAGTCAGTAATCTTGGTGCATTTGCGATAGAGATTAAATCTGCCCACTGTCTTCCAAGCCAGGGTTCGATAGATCCTATAGATCGTGGCAGTCGTGTCATATCTAAGGCTTCTGCATATTTGAGATAACTATTTGGAGACTTTGCCATATAAGGAAGTATTTTACCTGCGAGTCGTGAGAAAGTTCGGGTTGACCATAAACGGCAATTGGCAAGCCTAAAATCTCGTGATGCCTCCATCATATCGAATATTTCCAAGGGAAGGCTATCTAAAGAAGATTAGAGCTTGAAGACTTTAACATCTCGAAAGAAATAACATGCCAGATTTTCTAAACCTAAAAGTTGTAGTCTTTTATTACAATAAAGTTCAAATCCAGAGCTGGAAAGATCATGAACGCTTTTTACGTCCATGGTTATTAGCACAACGCACGCACTTGGCCGATTTTCTACTTTAATTTTTCTACATTTCGCTACCCATGCCACGATTGCGTTTGCCGCTTCGTTCCAGTCTTTAGCAAAAAAGCATATCAAGTCACTCAGCACATGTGACACTCTCATGAGAAATCCTTTAGTTGACTGATGTCTTAGGCGATATTCGGCTATAGGTGCCTTACTGGCGGCGTTGGGGTCTCTCTGCGCTCGATGGACTGATATGGTATTTAAGAGAGCTCTCAAATGGCCGTTACGGATTGGTGTCAGCCTCAAACCGGCAGCTGGGCTGTCGTTCCATCCCACCTTACTTCGAAACTCGCTACTATCTCCGATGAGAGTTGCCAAGATGGGATAATAGTCCGATTCTGACGCATAAATAGACTCAAAAGGCGAATAATCATAGGTCAAATGAGGTACTCCGGGAACTACTTAGATCCATTGCCAGCTCATGGCTGCGCTATATGTGTCGGAAATTTAAGAACAGCTCTATTTATAGAGCGCGAGACACAATGATGACAAAGATACTATCCAATCTTCATTGATTATGTTTCTCAGGATACAATACCTTTCACACGAGATTAGGTAAAAATACTAGTTATCCCTGCGCGAAAAACACTAGAACTGATAATTAAGTAATTAACTAAAGCATAAGCTGGCATCTCAGGTAATGAATTTTGGGATTGGAATCGTAAACACATGGAATGGACTACAAGGATACTTCGCGAGGATTTAACAACTCGCGCCACTGAGATAATTAGTCAATTAAACTCAGATCAACAAGCTGCGTTGACGAAGATTACAACTGCTATCTTTACGGACCCGCAAACTCCTCATTTATATGCTCAAGGTCAGGGAGGCTTGGTGATGCCGCTCTGCTACGGAGTGTATTGCCGGCGAGGAGTGGCTGCAGAAGCATTTCCAGTGCTCTTTTCAAAGCGAACTGGAATATACGCTATGGCTGGGGGAGACGGCATCACTGCTTTCACCGCTTTGGCAGGAAGCCCGTCACCCGAGGAGGCTTCAATTGAAGTATCGTTTGGGGTCTCTGCTGGCTCAGCTGTGGAATCAGCACGGTCAGAGTCAGTTGGAGAATCGACCTGGGTCTTGGTGACCACAAAAGCATCAGCTTTCGCTGTGTCGAAGGACAGATTGGGGATCGTCTAGAGGATAAGGTCGGTTTTATGGTTGGCATCGTCGAATGTCCCTTATGGATCAAGCCATCGATTTTGATCCATTCGTCTTCAGTGAAATAGGCAGCTCCATAGAGCGTAAATAGGCCCTGAGACGGTTATCAGCATGGGGAATGCAGGAAGCCATGATTCAAGGCCTTCCTACCATTTTCACTTGCTCCCAATGCACGAGCAGCGTGAGCAGACAAGGGAGCAGCCATTGTGGGGATCAATTGCTGAATCGAGGGTGTAATGATACTCTTGAGAAGTGATAGATAGTATTAACAATGGGACAGAACAATTGATCGTTTTGAGGGGAAGGAAATGAAACGCCGCTGAGCTATGTGTGGCCCGGCAACCTTCCTTCACCCTGTTGGACGTAACGTCTCCAGCTCAACGATATGCAATCAAGAATCGTACGCAGACTCAATTAGGGAAAATCAAGTATATTGTCAACTGTACAGAATGAACTGCGGGGGGCATCTGGCCATATGTAAGGTCTACTAGTGAGACGTGCTTGAAACAAGTACTGAGCAGCCTTAGGCCACTAGGCACACTTCAATATGATAAGGCTAAATTTTGTGTTTGGAAGCTCCTAGGGCTACGATACGGTCACAACTCCTCCGGGATCTTGGAGAGCCAGAATGGACATATTCGAGAGCTACGAGAGATGGGAATAATGGAGCTTTTGGATAGCCTATGGACTCGCTCTTCGCGGAAGAGACAGCTTACATGGGAGGCTTCGCAGAAGTGGTTGGATGCTAAAGATCGATATACCCCTTTTGCTCGTAATAAGATTATGGTAAATACGATTTGGTCACGGAAAGGAGCTCAATATGCTACGATTACAGCGCATAATGGGAGAGATCTTGTACTTGAGGCGCAGATTCGATGCCAATACGACGGAATTGGAGAGCGAATATATACGGTTCGGTGTCAAGATTACACTTGCTCTTGCGGTCTCTTTCAAGAATGGCGCCTACCATGTAGCCACACTATTACAGCTATTCGATTTGCCCGTAGGAATACATGGGAATGGGTAGCTTCTTTTTGGGAACCATTCTATGTTGCGCTAGCATCATCTCTTACCTCTACGCCAATTGGAAACGATCAAGGAGTCTACGTCAATGGCCATATGCGATCAATTAAGACTGATGATATTCGACCAGAAGAGCTAATTGACGACCCCTGCTTTGCGCCTCAGCTTAAAGCTTCAAAAACTGGTCCAAATCAAAAGAAGAGGAAAGAGGCAGGAAGTCAGCCAGAGAAACCGCCGGAGGATCAAAAGTGTGGTCGTTGCGGGCAAATTGGGCATAATAGACGTAATAAATTATGCCCGGCTTTTCGCGCGGCTTAAAAGTTGTTAATATAACCTATTACGCGTTACTCTTTGATTTATAGTAGTCTGAATACCCTCAATTCTGAATTTTTGCTGTTGTTGTTTACCTGCAAAATCAAATTCATTGGGCTGCATAGGGCGGCACGCAATTTTTAGTGCTGAGGCATGCTGTGCGATGTTCCAGATTTTGCGAGGCATTGGAAACAATCGACCGATTCCGCTGCTCTAATCCGATGGAGGTATTCATTGAGTCGTGCGTGCCATTCCCGTTCGGAGTTGATATATTAACCAACGACTTTAATCGATAGTTAACTAATGATTAAAGGCCAACGTTGGTGTTTAGCAGCCGCAAAAGCTAAAGCTTAACAGTCAATTCGTCAGCGGTGTAAACGGACGCCATAGTTGACTAATTATGCCAGTGAGGGGTGGTAGCATCGTTGTTCCGGATTAGGCTGTTGCTGTCGGGTTGTTTTAGCGCTATACCGCTCTCCCTCTTGTTCAGTCGCAGCATAAGCTGGTCTCAAGTTGTCGAAATAACTGACTCGAGTAATTCGCGAGGTGTGGCACGAGAGTGAGGATATACTCTTAATCCTCTATTAAATATACATAATTCTGTGCTCTGCATGGTGCTTTATAAGAGACTCTTCTTGTATTTGAGTATATACTCACTCACTTTAAGAATCTGTTGCAGGTTTAAGGTCACGGGATAGTCAGATGGATGGATAACTGGATCATCCGCGCTAGTCAATAGCCGAGCCTACCTATAACTCCCCACATCTTCACTCCATAGCTTTTAATACAACAAGTAGATCAACTTAATCAATGCTCTACTGCTTCCTAGCTGTACGTGAATACCCTTGCTATAATAGTAGTAAAGTTTATTTTAAGAACAAAAGTAAGCTAATATGGTGAGGCGATAAATACACCCCTCAACACAACGAACTACATAGTTTCAACATCCATAGACTTGATAGTGTAGAGAGTAGTACTCTAGAAGTTAAGTAACGAATTGGGAATCAGTCTTACCCGCTGAAGCGTTCAACTTCCGCCCCCATTAACAAAGAGACTTTTAAGAAGATAATTTATCTTAAAAGTTGGAGAATATTAGAAGACAAAAAAAGGAAAAAATACAAGGCGGTGACAAAAACCTTAAATATAAAAGATAATCCCTTTTATATTAAACAAAAGAATTAGTTAGTTATTTAGTTCAATATAGCTTTATTTAATAAAAGTCTTTATTAAAATTTTAAGTTTATATTCCTTTGTTCTTTCTAAAAATAGAGCTAAATGGCTGAATACTACTCAGCTAACTGGAGGTGGGTGCTCTATTCAAGTTAAATCTCTGTTCAGCGTGCTTGATGAAGCTGTGACTATGGTTAGTTGGACGAGCGGATCGCGACTTGGGTGAGGCTGCTGCTGTGCTATACTTGTCACATGCACCTCTTGCACGACCTCCTGCTTTATCTGGGGAGTATTACGTTACCAGCCCTCACTCATGAGGTATTTCCCACTGACTTCACAAGCAGTAAGAACGAAATTTTGGAATCAAATCTATGAATAATGAGGTGCGGGTGTTGCTCTCAAGGAATCTTCAGAAGAGTCAATCCAGGAGGAGGATTCCTAAGATCTAAAATGCTACTACTGGAATAAGGGCTGGTCGTCTTAAATGTATCTTTGGGTGGTGACTGCCCTGCCTCGTCTTATCCTTGCAATCTTATAATGTGATTCACAATTGCAGGAAGCAGAAAAGCTTGGGTTTTATAGGCTTCGTGACTTGAGTCTACAAGCAACAGCATCAGTTCACATACGGGGCTTGAAATAAGAAAGAGTTTCAGGAAGAGTCTTAAAGCAAATTGCAAGCTACAAAAGGATCGTACATTAACGCTGTTTTTCATGAAGCCGCGAGTTTCTGAGAATCACTCTAGAACCGGTAGCTCTACACCGCCTACAAGATTTAAAGCACCCTCAGCTCTTGCGTCTTCAGAATTTCCCACATTCCCCCCCCTTGTGAAATAAGCTCTTTGGTAGCGCCATTTCCCGTCAGCCTTCCAAACTAGAAAACGTCTTAATGTAGATTAGCTCTCGCCAAAGCAATCACGCTCGTCTAGTATCGTAAAAACTCCCATACTTGGCCACTAGCATTGATGAAGCTAAGTTTACTCATAAAGAATCCTTCGACTAGTATTGCCTCGCTAGATAAGACCTGCCCTATTTTCTTATATTAGATGTGCAAAATGATAGATCTTGGCTTGTTATTGCAAACAGTGCCAGGGCTGAGGTTGTGCACGCTTTGGATGTCATCAATCCGTGAATCCAAGTCGTCCTGGCACTCATTGCAAACTGTAAATATGCTTATTAACGCACCTTCGCCGCTAACTTGCGCGTATTTATGTTTGATCCGGAGAAGGCGCGCGTTGATAGATCCCCAGGCTCCCTTGTCAATAAGCATACCCCGCCACTGTTCCTTCTCCAGGTAATGGCAGCTGAGGCATAAGATGTTGATCTTTGAACTTATTCTGTAGCTGGAAGAGCGATGAATTGATATACTTTGGCAACGTAGATACTGGTCGACAATTGGCTTAAAGCTGTGCTTGGCTAAAGCAGTATAATAGATGGACGTATAGGTTCGTAACGAGATCGACCTAAAGTATTCCATATTGTGGAGTTTGCGCGGGGGACGCGGGTTTTTTGCGGAAGGTATATCGGGGGTTTGACGGTTGTAGTGTAGTGAAAAAATCTCACTAGCATGTCGATTCCTGAGGATGGCTTTATATATTGTCTTCGGGTCTTGTTGTGGCTATTAAGGGAACTAAAGAATAGATTAGTGGCAATAGATTAGTAGTTTAAAGAGGGAAATTGAATTGGCAAGGGATTAGCAAGTCACTAACAGGTTAGTAGTTAACCCACGGATTTTGGTTGGCAGGTTCGTTAGCTGCTAGTTAATTCGAGATTGATTTCTGAGTCCTGCTTACATAGTCGATATATTACTTTATTGAGGTTTTCACTTAATTACTTAGTAATGGAATTCCTGTTACAAAAATAACCTTATCACTAGCAAGTTATTGACGGCAATCCACGTTCGGCCACCTGCAGCACTCAAAGGTTATGATGATGAAGCAACCCCTGCAGGCCATAAGAAACGGAGCCGAGGGGCGCACCAATCACGCTAGAACTTTCGCAGTCTTTCCTCCACACAATTTGAATGTTGAAGTTATTACTCGGCTGGTTCAAGTTAGTTCTTAGTTATCTCGAAGCTAGAGTGTTAAAGAATAATAAAGAATATCTCCGAGAGGTATAAATATAATTCAGTCTTCGAAATTCTGAGTCTCTTTCTTCATTGCAACTAAAAAACGCTCCTCAGTCTTATCCCAAGTTTCGGTATCAACATGCTTTCACTACGCTTTGCTTTTACTAGCCTTCTGCTATTATGTGATTGAGGAGATGGTGGAATAAGCGATCCGGAACGCATGGAACGGGGGCTCATTGGCTCGGGGTTCCCTTATCCCGGGAGACATCTTTCTTGGGAACCCTGACGGCATCAGAAGCTGCTAGATGTTGACGTCTTTCCATCGGTCTCTCCTCTTGTTGATTGCGGTCCTCCTGGCTCGAGACTCCTGGCATTTCGATTTCATGCAGCTTGGTTATCTTTTTCACCAAATCGAAACTTTCCTGGCCGAAACGAGTATTTGCAGCACCGTCCAGCTGCCAGTATGCTATAACAAGTTGTGACCAGTTCGAAGGTATTGTCTTGTTTTCAGCTGCCAGTTGAGTTTTTACAATCCCATACAATGAAGTTGCTTCCAGATGCGATTCAAGTATAATATCCTCCAACCACTTATTAATCCTATCTCTTCTGGATGTGAATTCAATGAGTAGATGCGGGTAGAGCTCGATACTGGAATAGTTTCGTTTTGGAAGCGGTTGAGAGGGTCCAGGCAGGTCAGCTTCAGGGAGTCCGTCCAATGGGTCGTTGAAGTCTCCCAACCCAGAACCAGATCCACCAGAATAATTCCATGTTTCTATTTCCGCTCCAATGCCTTCTAAGCCTGCCAGGAATGGTCCCTGACGGTTAAGCTCAGAATCCTGATCAGGGAGGGGTCGAAGTGGTAGACTTGAGGAGGAAGTGATAGAACCCGCTGAGCCTATTCGGTACGGAATAATCATTCGTCCCAAAGGCGTTGCGATATCGTCTGACCCTTCACTTTTCTGTCCAGACGAAGAACGATATTGGCTTGAGTCGTCACTTAAAGGGCCCGGTGGATAGGCTTCAGCAATTGCAAACTCTCGATTGAACTCGTTGTAAAGCCGCTCTTCGGTTTGCCGTAGCGTATATATTTGACCCTCCCAATGTTGTTCCGCCTCTGTCCCCTCCTGCTCCAATGGACCGAGGTCATCTCTTGCGCTTTGACACCCGGCAGCAAGTTTAAGTAATTCTCCCAGCCCTGCGAGCTTCCCTTCTGCCGAAAGCCGTTGAACTTCTCCCATAAAGTTTGCATCCCAGATCCAGACTTCCTGTCGTTTGAACGCAGCCTCGCGTCTCTTCTGACGAGCATCAATTCGGGCACTAGTCGCTTCTCGCTGCAACCTTGCGATCTTCTGCAAAGCGTGCATCAACTCGGCGAAGCGAAGCCCATCCATTTCTCCCACCAACGTTCCCATTCCTAACAAACTTCCTTCCTTCGAAGGAGATGTCGGTCGCCCTCTTCCAGCAACATTGTAATTGTCGTTGTCTTTCGTGGTTGAAAGCATTGTGCGCCAGAGATTGGACTGAACCCAAATATGTAAGTTCCTTTATCACATAGGGGCCATTCTCTAATGAGCGCCAGTCAGAAACCCATGTGCAATGTTTGCTGCCATAAACTCCTGAAAGGTCGGGACAATTGGGGTGTTTGGCGTGCTGAAATAGGGAAAGAGGTTCAGATCTAGGAAGACGGTTTTCTGCGAAGGGTTTCCGATGTGTCTGGGACCGTTGGGACTTAACGCTACTCGATATCGCTGCTGCTGGTTGTGTGGAATAAAGGCATTATGGTGTACACCCTATTATCAGAAATGTTTGCTACTACTCCTTGTCACTTGCACATGTGAGACTGCATCGTTTGTGAATTATCGCTCTCCCACACCCCTCTTCCGCATCGATCACAAGATGCACCCGTCTCCTTGTATCACCCTCCACGCAATCTTGACACGGCGCAGAACGACCCGGGCTGGATTGGCGCAGGTCTGGTTGCCAGTTCCCCGGAATGAACAAGTGGAACTGATGTGTCACACCCGACCGAGCTTCGCCTATTCGGTCTAGAACATCGGGTAGGCTTAAAGTGGCAACGGTAGACGGCACAGCTGATTCGGGTCACTAGCCCCTGTCCGTGCCTCACGGGTGGTTGTTGACGTACAAGGGTCTAATAAGCGAGTATCACCCAAAAGCAAGGTGCAGGCGTGCATGAAGAACCTTCATCCACCAATTCCGTTCAAAGAGTCATTCGCGTTGTCCCCCCTGAAAATTGCATCCCTGGGCTGCACCGTTGGATGATGGGTGTGAAGGCGGGTCAGTTCCTTGTGACCGCACCATACGGAGGTACAGCGATTCTGTCTGAAGGCTTGGGTTTATGAGGCCTTTTTCAGCGCGAGTTGTCTCTAATCGGCGACTTGAAAAGAGGTCAAATTCTCTGATTCGTTTCTTTGGTTCTCTTGAGGATAATCGCTGGTCGGTGTCAAGACAGCACGACCTCTCTGGGTAACATCTCAGGCACACCATTTTCGGGGAATATGCCACGTCCTTAGGTAAGATCTACCCTTTGGATATAACAATCGCTATGTGTTTTAATGCTGTGCTACTCCCCCCTTTAGCTTTCGCCTGTCTCGTCCGCTCAAAGGTATGTCGATACTTCGGGTGGTAGACAGGGAGATCCGTGTGCCTGAAAAACCACCGCAGAAGAAATTTAGAACACGGCTTGGTCAGCTTAGTGCTTCTAGCGGTCCCGAGATTGTGGCGCAAACCGGGGAAGTTTCTGCAGTTGTTTGTGATCGGTAGTAGCGGCAGTAGCGCCAAGTATCGTGATGCAATGTTACACAGGCAAATCGCGAGGCAGTCGTGGGACATGGTTTCATGGTTTCAGGTTCTCCTTGGTGGCTCACGGTACATAAAAGCCGGAGAGATTGATGAGGTGTTAGTGCTTTTGCGTTCACCGCATACATGCGCCAATTGTCACGGGATGCAGTATCGGACACTACTGAGAAACGTGGCTTGCCTATGAACGCTGTCCAAGGATGCCCTCGCTTATGCCGGCGTCCAATGAGGCCCTGGTGGGTTCCCAAGACCTGGTTGATGAGCAATTTGCTTCGTGGCTGCAGAATCTGATTATGTATACTCCTCGCCCCCGCTTCCTTCTCGATGTCTGCGCACCCTAACGCTGCTGGACGTTTTCGGAAGGAAACTGTCTTCACCCTAAGTTATTCAAAAAGGCCACAGCTAAATCGACACACAGGAATAGCTAAATCGACATACGCTAAAAATGTATTGACTTGGCGGGTGTCATTTATCAACCTCGCCAAGCTATACTAATTTGTACTGCGTGGCAAGGGCCCCTTATGTATATCATAAAATTCATAATTATGTAATCAGCCCCTGGAATTGAAAATTGAAGCTATTCAGACAACACTTTACAATTCAAACAATATCCTCCTTTATCACTTGACCTGGTACCCGCCGCGAGACGGCCTACATGCAAGGCATTTCTTGTAACGATGCAAACGGAGGTAATTAGTAGAATTGAGGTATACACTCAGGATGCCGACTTTGAAGTGGATGATATTAATGAATTGGCATAAGTGCCAATTATGTATTGTACATAGTTATCCATAGAGATTTTGGTGGTGATAAATGTACCCTTCATTTTCGGCTCGCTTGGTTAGCGTATGTCGATTTAGCTATTCCTGTGTGTCGATTTAGCTGTGGCCTATTTATTTGTATATAATAAAGCTTCAATCTGAACAACTGCCACAAGCCCTCGTCGCGTTTGGGAGGTTTCCAGGAACTAAAGTCGCTCTTAGCGCAGACTTCATTGAAGATGATATGGACCTTCCCATGTTCTTCCGTGCTTATCGGGTTGGCATATAGTAAGTGTGTATGCGCCAGTTCTTTGGGGAAAATCTCGGTCTTTTCAGACGACAAAATAGGGCCCACCATACAAATTGTACAGTACATGCCGGAAATTTCTCGCTTTAGCGCAGCTCTAGCGTGCAAATTTTCCCACAAACGGAAAACACGAACGCAACCCTCTCAAGCCCCAGCCCTGAACGAGGCACTTTCAGGCTTAGAAAATACAAAGTAGACGAGCCCACGCTTAAATATATCAACGAACGCTTAATCGATTATTGGGAAAGGTGAGGAGAGGATTTATGCTTACCTGATTAATTGTCGAAATCTCTAAGGAGGTCAGGATCAATCTGCTTCAGTGCATCTCTCTTCAGGTAAATGGCGTGCGTCATCGTACGCCATGCAGGCCTGAGATTTGGTGGATTTATCCTAATTAGGTAAGTTGAGCGACGATCCCAAACAGTCTCGATTGGATTCAAATCGGGATTTACAAAGAGTTGTTATATTTAGAAACATCCATTAATAATAAATTTAAATGTAAAGTAATGAATTTCCGAGCAGAAAAGGAAATTACGTAAGTGAGTAACTAAGAGGCCACCAAACAATGTTCGTACATAACTCGAGACTTTACACTTTCAGAGTTTAATCAACCAAGAAGCATGAGAGTGGTAAAATTCGATTTATTTTACCTTTGGAATCCAGTTCGTTGCTGCAAATACTTGTTTTACGTCTACTGCAAGCGATCTTTCTGTTAAGCAGTCCACGTCTATGAAACGAGGGCTCCCTTATAACGATCCAACCACTTGGATTCAAAATTTCAAAGGTAGTAAAGTCTCATGGGCTTACAACTGGGATTCTGTTACAGGTTCGGCGTTTCCTGCTGAATTTGAATTTATTCCAATGCTATGGGGAAATAGCTCTGATCATACAGCACAGGTGAGATCTTACATTATCCAGCTAAACTGGCTCATACACTCATAGATGGACCAATGTTGACTTCTGAAGTGGTTCGAAAACGTTAATGTTGCCATTTCTCGCGGAAGTCAACATATTCTCGCTTTTTGTCGTTTGAACTCGGGTGGTACCACAGATTTCATGGCTTCGAAGCAAAGCTGTAAAATCGACACATAATCAGGGGGGGGTTCCTTTAGTGGTAAATATGTGTATTCAAGGAAAGGGGAGCTCTACAAGAGGGAAGCTCCCCTTATATACCCCACACACTCGGTAAGCGAGCATGTGATTACAACGTGACGATTATTAAACCAACACTTTTAATGAACCAGACATATGTCGCGTTGAAGGGTCGTGCTTGTCACCTGAGGATGCCGCTCAAGCGTATCTCACCTATATACAACCATTTAAAGGGTCAGTATATTTAGGTGCTCCAGCGGTGTCAAATGGAGAGAATGGAAAGCCTTGGTTGAAATCTTTCTTTCAGGTCTGCCAGGATTGCCATTTCGATTTCTTGCCAGTGCATTGGTATGACAGTGCGACCAACGAGGAGTACTTTAAGCTGTATATGAAGGAGATGCATGACGGTTTCAATCTTCCTCTCTGGATCACAGAGGTATGTTTGTTGAAAACTGGCGTCCTAGATGTACTAACCGATTTTACAGTTTAATGGAAGTGGACCAGAATATGAGCAGCATATATTCCTTCGCAAAGTAATGCAATGGTCCGATTCCCAAGACTATATAGCACGTTATGCATGGTTTTGGGCCAATCCGGACTACCAAAAAGGTGCATTAGTTTTACCAGATACTAGTCCTTCGAGCCTAGGCAGACTCTATATGTCAGCTTAGGGACATATGAATCTCTAGGGAATCGCAAGTCCGTAGAAGCGCCAGCGCTAAGCGAGAGTGACAAAATTGATAACTTTATACGATTTGAGCGAGATTAGATTAGACTAGACCAGATTAGTAAAAAATCTGATAATCTGAGATTGGATTTGAAGTAGTAGATCTTCCCTAATTTAGATTTATTAATAAATTTATTTTATATAACTTAATATATAAGAAAGTAATTAAAAGATATTAGAATTAAGATTAATATAATAAAACCCTTTCATTTATAACTCTACTTAATAAAAATACATCTTTTTCTCTAATATTAAATCTTCCTCTGTTAAGTATTCTTTAAAGATACCCCAGCTTTTTAAAAAGATTATTAACTCAAAAATCTCTTTACAAAGCTTATATCTTAGCTTATTAATAATAAGAGCTATGCAGAGCTCGTGAGCATGAAAGACAACCTGACCCGCCTTTCCCGTCACGTCAAGAGCCAAGCTATCAATACCCGTCTCTCCAATAGGCTGAAAACTCTTTCTGGCTACCGAACGTTGATGAAGGGCGTCCAGCTCGCCCAAAGCCTTCCCTCATCTCCTCCAACCACCAGTGTTACACCTTCTCGCATCCAACTGGATATTATCACCTTAGCAAGTCTACCACCGGGAATTGAATCCAAACAAGGGATTAGAATCCTATTACTAGATAAGAGTGTGTTTCCTCATGCAAGTTTAGGGCGTAGCTAAATTACTATTAGTTCAATCTGTCCTTGCGATTCAATCGATTAGCAAGACTTCGCCTAGTGGTCTCTCGAGGAGGAAAACGGAATACCCAGGCAGTGTGAAGCGAGAGACTTTAATGGCCTTCTTGTCCTAGCACCTTACTCAGCAGACGTATTAGATGAAGGTAGACAGTCACTCCGGCAAAATCGATGTGATGGTGGCGCCCGAGTTAGCTCTGTCGACGGCAAATGCTATTCGGCTTTAATTTTCACCTGATTTGACGCATGCCTTGGTTCGATTGGGAAGTATGCAACATACGGACTCGGTGTTTTCAGAGTAGCCAGCGACACAGTTAGGCGTGTAGGATATAGAATACAGCACAAGAGTGGTACACCATATAGTGTTGTCCCTGCTCAATCTTGACAGTCTCATAACCAGTCTCCCCTGGTCCAACGTTGACATGAGGCCCAATATACCCTTCTTTCGTGACTTGCACAAACCCAGTTCCACTTTGTTTGTCTACCACAACCATGTATACGTGTATTGAGTGAAGCCGTGGCGCTGATAGCAAACAGAACTCGCTGCAAAGAAATCGAAGTGTCGCTGCGCAAAAGGAATCTTGTGGACTATCCCCACCACAGCTTCGGCGAAAGCTATCTTGAGATGACAGCCGGCGTAACACGACAGTATCGCGGAGTGATGTTTGAAGGTTAGAGATTTTTGCAGCGAGCTAGGTCTGGGATGAGCGATCCTATCCTCGCGCGCAGCATGAAGGGCATCTTGGACACAGGGATCCCATCGCCAGTCGTCGCATGTGCGTTAAAGAGGGGATGACCACTCCTTGGCTTGGTTGGCTGCTTGGCAGACATTCGCGCTGAGTCTAGCCGTTCCAATTCCTTGTCCAGCCAAATCCAGAACATGGGTGGACTGATCGAGCCAATGAATGTCATACGCTCCCCTTCGTTTATGGGACATCTTTGAGATGATAGGCTCTGCTGGGATGCAGACAATCTTCTGCCGATTCAAATTGCTTCTTTTCCGTCCGGCTGTGAGCCAGATATTAAAACGCTAAGCCACATACAGTAGTGATCACTCATCTGCGTGAACGGGGAATCAGACAGGTCCCACGAAGCAGTGAGAATCACACCATAGTCTCACAATAAGTCTGCTGTTTATCGCGCGTAATAAGGGCGCGCGGTTCCTAAAGTACGAATCCCTTCCTTTCTCTTCTACGAATACGACTCTCGATACCACATTTATGCTTCCGGATTTCTAGCTGTGGAGAGACCTCCTTTTAATGAGCTTACGGCATCCCCAACGCCCTTTGCGATACTGGAGTGTCTAAGCTAGAGGCTACTCCCTTCGAACACTTCAATTCCCTTTCGGTTACGAATATGATATTCTGATATCTCTGGATCTGAGGCTTCAAAGGAGAGGATGTCAGGTAGAAGGGGAAGAGAGAGAGGGTATACTACTTGAGGAATAGGTACCCTTGGCCTGCTAGGAGGAGCTTAGATGCTACATAGGATGCTTAATAAAGCACGATAAATTCAAAAAAAAAAAAAAAAAAAGAGCTAACTGTCCGGAGGTTTATTTCCGTATGCTCCACGACTCGTTAAAAGACCGGAATTCCGCGAACTTCTTGAATACATCAACTCCGATATTACATGTTGGCTCCCCCGCTCTCACTTTACGACCGACATATAGGTAGAACAATAATTCAACGCCTATAAACAAATAATTAAAAGAAACGTCAGTAACGCGCGGTTAAAGATACACGTTTCCTGTGATATGTGGACATCAACCAACGGCCTCTTTATACTCGTAATAATCTTCTATTACGTTGATACGAATGAAAAAGTGAGGAGAACGATGGCAGGTATGAGACAAATAATTGGTTATAAAACAGGAGAGAATTCGGCTAACGTTATAATGGAAGTAATCAAAGATTGGGAGATTCAGCTTAATTTAGGGTACTTTATGATGGACAACGCATCCGACAATGACGTCATGTTACGATATATTTCTCTAGGTATATTTTCCTGCTTTACTCATAGCTTTTACTAATAAATTAAGTGAGATCTTCGTGCGTCGTTTAGTATTCAATAGGACGCAGTTACTCATAGATTACGCTGTTCCGGCCATATTATCAACCTCTCTGCGAAATCCTTCCTTTTTATTACCGACGACGAAACGCTTGAGTCTGCGGAGGATGAAGAATTAATAAACCGGTGGCTTTAATAAACAGTAGAAGATATAAGAGACTGGCGCTAAAAGGGATCTTTGGGGGAGCTTTATTTAACGTAGTACTTTGCGTACATAAAGGTTTCTTGGCTTGTCTGGAAATCGTCACTTTCATGTTGCGCTCTTATTATAAGACGCAATTAAAGAGTATTATTTATTATATAGAGAATCAGATATTGAGCGGGATCGTCTGGATGTTGACGAATGGAGGATTTTAGGCGAGATTAAAAGCTTTTTAGGTATCTTCAAATTATCTACGAAATCCCTTAAAGGCTTCGAAGCCTCCCTCGATCGCGTCTTACTTTTAATGGATGTTGGTTTAATAGTCACGTTTTTAGTCACATGCTCGCTTAACGAGTATTTGAGGGGAGCTCTGTACGCAACAAATAGCGTCTTAATAGGGCCAGGTATTGAAGTATTGAAGAAGCAGTTAGAGACGCTGTAGAGGCAAATTTATAAGTACGTTTGTTCGCCGGTTCTTGGCAACGACATCGTTAAGTGCGTTAAGGCTATATAGAAACCGACTAAAGTTGGCTCAAGAGCCTCAAAACGATGTCGTTCAACGGCCGTGCACTATCGACTACATTGTTCATAATTAGTACCATTATGATTATTAACCCCATTATGACTATAATAAGAACGTTCGAGAATCAACATGAATTGATTAACTTAACTTAAATAAACAAGCCTAACGCACATTTGTCATTATTTCGATTACGAGAATCCTTAAGATGAAACATATAGACATAATCACCTTTTTACACTTTATTTTGTCCGTTTGTTATTCTAATATAAACTGGTGGACAGTCCCAGGTGTTTACGTAAGTTATAAATCATTCGCACGTTAGTCGTCACATGATGCAGTACTGTATTAGTAATTTAAATGCACTTGTTATATTAATTAGCATAGGTTTTGCAATGAATATTAAAAATAATTCACTTATATAATTAATCAGTCAACTTAAAGAATATTTTGAAATAAATCCTTTATTAGCTTTAAGTTCAACTATTACAATCTTTTCTTTTGCGGGAATTCTTCCTGCCCTTCACTGGAGGAGGCTTTTTTAGACTTCCCCTGACTCCATGAATAATAATCAATAATATCATTAGGATCATAATTTTTATCCGCGCTAGAATAATCACTTGACGGCGTGGCAGGTAACGGCTTTTGTAAGTCTGGCTCTTCTATGATCGTTGAAAGTCGGGAATTCTTAACACTCATAACTTTTTAAATTCAAGTAGACGAGCGTTAGAGCTTAGACGACGATCTGAAGCTTCATATAAAACAAGCGATGACTAATGAGAGAGGAATAAGGCGAAGGCTCCAAGGCTGCTTACTGTTAAGATATTCCCCTTTAATAATAGCGTAAGAGAAACTAAGAGTTTTAGCTTATTTTGTTAGCGTGCCTTTGAAATTTAGTAGCGTAGTTAATCACGTTATATAAGCAGCTTGATACGAGAATACACTTAATATAAATTCACAATATTTAATAAATTTCTAAATATAATAACTAGACGAAATGGAGATTCTAAAAGATGACAGATGTCGCAGGAACGCGCCCCTTGTTGAGGCGAGCGCTTAAAAATTCGCGTCGCAAATCTTCCTCTCCTCGCGTAAGACCCAACTGTTCCTAGAAACCTTCCTCCATCCAACACAATTGTCATTCAAAGCCAACCGACCTAGCCTCTGATGGGCAGCATACATCCTCCGACGCGCCTCTCCTATGGATTAGTCCTGCAAATCCAAAACGGAACGCGTAATAAGACCAGGACGACCGTTTCAACGGGGGAGGCTATGCTTAGGGGGCGAACAGTTTGGCCAGTGCTGGTGCCATATATCCTGCTTGTCCCCCTAATTCGATTTTTCTCTGTGTTTATTGTGACAAGGCGACAGTAAACAACTTTGTACGCGATTAATTTGGAAGACTGCGCTTTCGATCTTGCTATTTTCGACCCTTTCGAGACGACTACCTTTAAGTTTTGAGTCGAGAGGACGTCAGAAGACTTGATTGAGGACTTTTTCAGCAGGAGCTTCGCGATGGCTACAACTGTAGGAGCAGCAAGGCAGCCTTTTGCTCTGTTAACTAGACCACGCCTCCAGCATCTTCTGAATACTAGGAATAGTTAGGGCCCCACCATATTTACTCTTTAATAATGAATCTAATGAATATCCTATAGCAATTTTCTCTTTCTCATTTATCAAACGTAAAGCCCTCTCCTTCGACTCCAAGAACATGGACCAAATCCAATTCCCGCCCTACAAGAAGTTAAAATCTCCTAATAAATACACCGACCATTTATCTGTCGTAATCAAATATCCAGTCACGTCTCCTCGTCGACTAACCCTACGTACTTGCTCTCAAGCTCCAAGACTCAATACCACCACAACCCCGAAATCTATATCATTGACTGCACTAGCTGGTCGTTCACGTTCACGAAAGCGAATTGGGATTTCGAACAGAGGGAAGACAGCTCCGCTCTTCACTTATGTTGGGCCGCGTCAATTCGGAACCTATACTGGTCTGGAATTCAGCATCAATGCCGCGCTGCCAGGCACAATCTCGAGCTATGACAACTGTCACGCTCCGTATTAAGAGCCAAAGCCGCCAGTCAGCAGAAACTCGTGGCTCTTCCACATCCATGAATATACACGCGAGGAACTGGATTCGAATATGATGGAACACTCGATTTGCACTCTAGATGTTAGTTCGAAAGAGGAGAGGATGAAAGACGAGAGGGGCAAGGAGAATGTCCCTCCTCACGACGACATCTCGCAAACTCGCACTACCATTTCAGCATCATACGTATTCGTCGTCAAAGAGAAGTCAAAGGAGAAGCTTGTGACATTATTCGTACACCACTTAGTGAGATAAAGGCGGAAAGTTTTCCACGCTGAAGGATATGATGGCTCTTTTGTGCTTATTATTCCGGTTGTCGATGGTCTGCCCGAAATGGACCAACTTGATGCAGTTTGGATTAGGCGGCTGTAATCCCTAGGCTGAATGCCACCTGCCCCACGGGACTGCCTTGAGCGATTGTGCGGGAATGTTAAATACATCAACGTTTCCGATATTATAACATGCTAGGTGCTCTGTGCCGATTCAAACACTATGCCTATCCCCAGTAATAGTGATTAAGGAAATTAATATCGTGGGTTCCGGGCCCTTGGTAGAGGGCAACAGAGTGAAATGTGACGTAGACATGTCGACACTCAAAGTGTATTTTAAAGCCAGCGATCAATGACAAAATAGACAATGCAGGTCCCAATACATCAGTTGATAAGAACAGCATTTAACACAGAAGCGGAAGCTCGCTGCACTAGCGTTCATGTGCATGCGCCCCACCATTCTGAGCTTTCTCTGCCAGACTAGCCGCCGAAGTTCTTCTAATTTTAGTTGTAAACAATACTAATTACACTTTTGTAATAACGAAGAGTGTTTTAACATGTATTATAAGAAATAAATAAAATCGTTGCTGCTAAAAGGTCTTAATTTGTATAGTATAAGATATACGTATAAAGTATAAGGTATGCGTCTGAGGTATATAATATAAGGCATATGTAATATACACTAGACCAGCTAGCAAGGGAGATTTTTAATTGTAATACTACGAAGAAATAATGAACTATATAATTAAGTAATTAAACAAGTAACTTATAAATCAACTAATAAATCAATTAATAAACTAACTAATAAACCTATTTAATAATGTGTGAATATTGATATTCACGTAATTAACGTGAATACGAAGAACGGGTGAAAACAGAGGTTGCAGAACATAGGGAGTAATTGAGAGCACTCGACGCTAGCCACTTTGGGACTAGCCCATGATGAGAGCCTCTTATACATATTTACCCCTCCAAAGGGAGTCCGAGACAGGTCCGTACCGCCTCAGGCCTACTTCCGAAGAACCTCGGCACAAGCAGTTCCTTGCGTACCAACAGATACCAAGCGTACCTTTAGGTCCAAATACAAGCTGTTGCTCTCTTGCCTCTGCAAGGAGTCCTCCGTATCAACCTGAAGTCAGCCGTAACAGTGACCCAACTATTTTACGAGTAAAACACTCTCCTAGCTCATCTAATTCCTGGTTCGTATGTATAGAGGCAGGGTTGTAACTAAAGTCTTGGAAGGAGCTTTTTAAAGCGTTTCTAAACTTAACTCATTTTTTATTTTTTGTATTAAACCTTTGGATTGTAGGATGAGTGGTTTGAGTATTATTTGTAATAGTAAAGAGTACCCCAAAGTGATCTGAGCCTAGGTCTGGCATACTTGCCATTCCTCAATCTTGTTAACTATTCCTTGCGGAGCAAATGTTAAGTTGTCATATGAGGCCTGTAAAAAGTCCCTTCCCCTGAAGTATTTAGTAGATTTAGATAGTATTTCTTTATAATATCTAATAAAAACTCGGCATTTGAGCCTGGGTTTTGTAAGGGGTCCCACCACGGGTGATGTGTGTTAAAATCCCCAAATAAAATAGTCTTTGCCTTAAACTCGGGGGGAAGTAATTCCGGCCTTTGTATAATAGGAATACTATTAGGGAAATTTGGGTGTATGGCGTTGTAGACGTTGATAAGTTGAGTAGAGTCATCTAAGTCTATTATAACACTGTGACGCTTGCTCTAGAAAGACAGCAATCACGTGTAACAGCGGCCTCACATTACAACAAGAGTTCTGTGAAGATAACAAGACTACCTCAGAATCTATAACTAAAGAGAGAAGAGAGTAAGAGAGAGTAGATTATACATGTTGAGCGCAGGGGAGCTCGCAGAGCCTCGGCCAATCTCGGTTAAGCCGGATGCCGGAAATGAGGATTTTCAGCATACAAGTCGTCACAAACACAATCAGGATCCCGTGGTGAGCTAGGCGCTAGTGTAGCTAATATCTTATTAAGTACATAAAATAAAGCTCTAGGCCTAACAGGGACTTGGTCAGGAAGCACTTGTTTATAACTAGAGTGTATTACTGATCGGAATGATAAATCCGGCTTTGTAATAATCCAAGGTTCCTGAATAGTCAAAATATTAATTGACAACTCAACAGCTAACTGTAAAACGTTCTCTGTAGTAGGCAGGCTCTTATTCACATTGATTTGAAGGATTTTAAGTCCAGCTATCATTTATAGTGTTATTTAGAGAGCCAGGGAGTAGTTCCGTAGTATGTAGTAGAGATTTCGAGTAATTGGAAAGAGGGACTAGTTTCTGGCCAGTGTCGTCTGTACAAAGTCGCAATTGCTCAAGGCCTGCAGATATGGTGTAATCTGCTCGCCCAGGGGGCTTTCTGGCTTGATATTTAGGATTGGAGAAGGGACATCTGCGACAGAGCTCGGCTCTAATGTTGTTCCATGAGGTTGAAGATTAATGGAGCGTCTTCTAATAAAAAGTCGTTTTGTGCGTACGGTCGGCCCGTCAGAGCGCCATTGCGATATCGAAGATCGGTTCGCACAAGGGGATCTCTCGATATTTTGGATTAGTGAAGGGACATCCGCGACAGAGCTCGGTTCTGATGCTGTCCCACGAGGTTGGAGCATTGAGTCTCAAAGGCAGTATCGTGACTCCTCTCGTGTTTAAGCAGGCTAACCCAAAGCACTCTAGTGAGACTTAGCAGTGGGGCCTGGTGGGCTCTCTTGATGACTTTCCTGCCTAAGGCAAGATGGAGCTACCAACCATGCCCCGAAAAGGTCCTAGGACTCCTTATTTCATTTCAGCATTATATGTCAGATAGATTTCCCCGACTGCAGGACAGCAATATCGTTGATAGTCTGTCTGTCGTGGTACTGGCAGCGCTTCAAGATGGAAGACTCAGACGCAGCTCGGCAAACGCAGTGGCTGTAAGCGAATCCTAGATCTCCGTCGCCTGGGCGACCGACCAGCCCTCAGTTGTGAGAGCAAGTGCAGTTAGTGTAGTGCAGCTAAACCCGCTCTCACTCAGAGTGCAGCTCCATCTGCACTCTAAAACGCTTCCATCACATTCGAGTAATCAGAACTATACTTCTGCGGCCTTTCCAATTTTCAAACCCTCTCTTCCAGTCGTGTTCCTTTTAGCCTCTTACTGAAGATTGATTATCCCAACTTTATGCGATCAAGATTCCCGCTTAATCACCAACTCCCCTATCTATTCTTGTATCCATCCTTGTCACTGATCCCTTCTTCTCGGAGGTTTATCGTTTCAAAGAGACGCGACAGGGTGACTCGACAAGTGAAATGTCTCCCACTAACCCACAGCGCCAACGCGCCGACCTAGTGCCGCCCAACCGGTTAGAATAGCGACCAAACATTATTAGCTGAACAGGTCCTTCCGCAATTTTAACTATGATAATCGTCGGTTCCCCTCCCCACCTCTGGTAGTCGGCTTTTTTAGGATGTCTGATTTTTTAGGATGTCCGACTTTTTCCTTACCAAAATCTGGCTCAAGTACCCGTGCACAGGCAGGTAGGAGCTGCGTACACGGCTTTATTTTGTATGGTCGGACCACCAAAGGTCGGGAGTGAAAACTGACGATTACTTCGGCCATATCCTGCAGGAGAAGCCAAGTTTGAGAAGATACTTTCACAAACAGAGACAAGTTACTATCAGGCAAATCGGTCTTACTCGTCATGGGGAAAGGCAAAGGGGAAGAGAAACGAAGGGCGTATACCTTTCTAGCGCATGCCTTGGGCCCAGTACGCATAAGTCAGGTCGCTGATTACCAAGACGCGCGGAAGAAGCTCTCGCAGGGAGATGACCAGGGCTGGGACTTGCTGTATGTCGAAACGCAAGAGAAGGCCGCCGAAACAGCTGTGTTCAAGACACCGATAGTATCGACCAGTGCGTCTCGGAAGCGCAAGAGAGGACCCGCAACTGCTGCTCTGGGTATTTCTCATTACTTCTGTTGGTTTAATAATCGTCACGTTGTAATCACATGCTCGCTTACCGGGTGTGTAGCGTATATAAGGGGAGCTTCCCTCTTGGAAGGCTCCGCTTTCCTCGAAGACACATATTTACCACTGAAAGAACCCCCCCTGATTATGTGTCGATTTTACAGCTTTGCTTCGAGGCTATGAGATCTGTGCTACCACCCGAGTTCAAACGACAACTTCAGACAGCTGTAATCACGCAATTTTGTAGTCTTGTTCACTTCATTCTTTCCATTCATTCCGCTTCGCTCAGGATGGAGTATATTACGATATATATTATGGCAGGGCACCGAATCCAGCTTCGGCTATAGAGGTACACGGTCCCCCATCCTTGCATATTTCTTTCTACAGCAACAATTGCCCTTTGGACAACACTTCTATCTAATCTATTCTCTTCCTGGACCCCTAATTGAAACCCGTACTCTTCAAATTCGTGATCCTAAATCTGCTCAACTCTTCATGTATAAGTGAACCTTTCTATTTACCGCAGGAATTTAAGTTCACTTGATAAATTCTCTGCACCAGACGAGGTTAGCCCGTACGCAGGTGCTTGGCTATAACATCTGCCCGATATGCCACGTCAAATTTATAAGAATATAAAATATGCACCTTACTATATCCTGTTTACTTAGAGACTAAGTAATATAACTAAAGGCTAAAAAACAGCCGCTTTGGTTTTTTAAGAGTTGTGGTCATTGCTCCCGGCCCTCCTTAAATGATCAAAAAACCACCTATCTTCAACATGTAAGCTCTTGACCTTACGACTTCTTCCCCTTAAGCTTAAAGCCGAAAAACTAGTGCGGGGTACGGTACCCGTCAACTGATATTTACCTGGTTTGCTAAAATACACCAAAATTGACTAAATCATTACTTTTTCCATAAGTCTTAAATTAGAAGTTTTTATTCTTAGAGAATATTTTTAACGATTTTAAACTTTCACTAAAACATAGTGCAATCAACAAATTTAATTTAATTAAAGTAACTTAATTATAACTTAAGTAAGAGTCACATGATTTAAGGAGGGGCGCTAAGATAAGAAAGATAACCTTAAACCAGCGTACGCTTCTCTCAGCCAATGGATAAGGATTAAGCTTATCTTAGCTTCCAGAACCTTCGGGAACCTTCAAAAAATGATAAATTAAATACCTAATTTATTAATATTATAATTAATTGATTCTTTAATATTCCATTGATTATTAAAGATATATTACTAATATAAATAAGCTTATAAAGTAGTAGAAATATTAGAAATCAATACATTAATAGAATAATCTAGAAATAATTATATTAGTATATATAAAGATAAAGTCTCGTTAGAAATCCTTTTTTTATCTTTATTAAATAACCTTATACTAGGCTTATTAGATAATGATATTATTAAGTAATTTTATTTTACTTGTTATTATTAATATATATTAATTATAATATAAATAGGCTCTTTTAGTATTACTAGAGATTTACCAGAATCTCAAGGCTCTATAATAGATTCGCTATAGGGCATATCGAAAAGCGCAAGGTTCAAGGAAAACAACCAGGTTCACGTGCTTGGACATTAATCATTAAGTGTATCTTTGGAAAGGCAGAAACCCAAAACCAAAACATCGCCTTGAGGGTTTCGAATTTTGGCTCGAAGAAATGCGGTTGTCGTATGAGAGTAGTCTTGGCTCGAGATAAGAGCTCAGGGAATTGGGAGTTGACTATTTTGGAGGCTACACACAACCACGCACGCTCTGCAGACTTTTCCGCCCATCCAGCACACAGAATCGCTGCTATTTCAGCAGAAACTCGTCCCTCACTTGATACCCTTGCAAAGGCTGGTCTGTCGAATGCTCAGATCTTATCAACGCTACAGGAGGAAGACTCAAGCAGTGTTCCGAAGAGTGTACGTTTTATATTACTAGCTCAGTATTCAGGCGGTCTGATACGTACGTCGTACCGTATCTCTGAGAATATCCCTTCCACCCTCAAAAGAGAGGTTTTATCGGTGCACGCTGAAGTGGAGTAACCAAGATAATTAGAGCTGTAACTGTGGGTAAGATCTCCAGAAATAAATAAGGCTCCGCCGGCGAAATGACGCAATATTTGCTGCCCAAAGCTCAAGAAAGTAAAGCAACTTGTATCTGGTATACAAAGAGGCAAAGAACACTCAGCACAACTCTTCTGAGTCTGCCGAATCTCCGCCTTTTCCATACTGCCTTTAGAGACTTTATATCGACAGTAGTAGCATCTCGCTGTGTTATTATGACCTTGTATAACGTGATGGCGAGCCGCATATCGTACAGTATTAGGCTTAACAAGCTTGCTACTTTGGTAAACTTGAATAGGGCTGTTGTGATGAGATGCTGGTGCCTCTACGTCGACGAGGTCTTCGACGAGAAACTCCCTGAATTGGCGATGGTAACGCTGGCCCTCAAATTGTCGACCAACCACTCTTGATTCTAGTTCCCATCTCCATAGCAAGAAGGCGTTAATAATGGCCGAATCGAGGAGCCAAAAGAAGTAGGGTAACCAGCTGCGTCGTGTCGCCTGCCTTGTGTTGAACTCAGCTCTCAACTGATCTGCGCGATCCACACTATTCATGTTGTAATTGTAGTCGTTGATAGGAATAATAACTGGGAGGGCAAGTCGACTAGCAAAGAACCGCTGAACCTGCTTCGTAGTAAGGAATTCGAGTTGATCTTCAGGCGCAGGTATATAGAAAGCTTCGCGGGTTGCTTTCGTCATAGTTGCTGTCTCCCGTACTCATAAGTCGCACAACAGCTTAATCTTGCCAGATAATCAAGAGGATCGGTTCGCCCCTATCCAAGTGACGTATTTGAGTTCGAATCTCTCCCTAGTTCATCAATTTGCCGTTGTTTGCCTCTAAAATCTCGTCCTGGAACTTCCCCATCATCTTATGGTGTCACACGGTTCCTACAGCACCGATTCCGTAGCTTCGAAGGGTAGAGAGGAGGTCGTAGCTCGTAAAGAGATTGTCCATAAAGATAACATATTTGTAGTCTTCGTAGGGGAGGTTGAGAGCAAGCATTAAGACGCCGCATGCTGTTGGAGAAAGATGAGGGTGAGATTCTTGAGTCGACCGATTCGGAATGAGCAATCGCATTTTTAGATACTTTCAATCGAACTTGAAACAGGAAAACATAGAGGCAATTCAACAAAGTATATATGTGGGTTTAATAATCGTCACGTTGTAATCACATGCTCGCTTATCGAGTGTGTGGGGTATATAAGGGGAGCTTCCCTCTTGCAAAGCTCCCCTTTCCTAGAAGACACATATTTACCACTGAAGGAACCCCCCCTGATTATGTGTCGATTTTACAGCTTTGCTTCGAGGCCTTGAAATCTGTGGTACCACCCGAGTTTATAACGACACTATCATTAGATATATAAGATATTAAGATTAGCCTTTATAGGGATCGAAGGTCCACAATACTGCCTTATTTGGGATATAGATAGTTCGTCTTCGGACTTGGCGTTAGCTGTCCGCACACTAACAGCTTATGCATTTATGAAATTATCACATATTGGCAACGAAATAAGATATGACGTTTTAGTGCGCGATTTTTATGTGGTTAAAACCGGGCGAAAGAGTCAACTTAAATGAAATTAGCAACTTGTTATACTTACAATCGTCTAAAATTTCCTAAATAGGAACTACGACAGACCCTGCGAACCGCCTCCCTATGTTACTCTGTAGTAATTAAGTAATGACCTATGCTATTTACAGTGGAAGGCGAATTAAGTGTCACTTATTTTGAGCTAACATTTTTAGCAACTATAGCTTTACACCAGGGCCACAGTTAAAATTTGGCGGCTTACCTCACTCCAAGTCATTAATCCTTCCTCTTGATCACAGCATGCTTTAATTAAGGCATCACCAAAGGAAGCGATTAAAACTAAGCCAATCGCCCCAAAAGCCTTTTTCGAAGTGTGCGCCGCATGATATCGCAGCAGAGAATAAGGCTGATTAATCCTAATATTATCCTAATTAAACACTATTAACTATACAACTACAGTGCATCAAACTTGGCAGTTTCGACACATGAGCTGACCTAAAGCATAACCAACAGTAAGTTGCAAGGTGACTAAGGGCCTACTAATAGCCAGACAGTTAATATCACATCCGGTGCGGAGTCTGTTATTGACAGCTTCTTAACAGTTAATATCTATTGACCCTCTGAATACAGCGTCTGCATTAATAAAGCATGCCTCTTGTAAAACTCACCCCCGGAACCAGTGATTAGCAGGATGTCAAACATGCTGCCTTAATACTATAAAAAGCCACTTAAATTTCAGATGTTACTGCTCTGAAAAACGATCTTCGCAACCATTACATAAAATCCGCCTTTAATTCTATAAAAGTAGCAAAAACAAAACACTAGAATAAGTTCTTGGAAAAAGACAATGCTCAGTTGATTTTCAAAGCAATGTCATATACAAAGGGATTTAGCTCACAGCTTACAGTACTTTAATATTAAATATTAATCTTTAATAAACGATTCTTCTGATTTTACCGAATCCTCTCAAGCTTGTAATAATATAACCATTACTAATATATTTGCTCGCCAAGGAGCTATTAAAAGGCCTATATCACTTAATAACGAAAGATTTAATTTAATAAAGTTTAAGAAATTACTTTTAAGCTTCATTAATGTAAAAATATCATTCCGAGCGGTTTCCGGATCATTATAGGAGAATCCTCTTGACCAAAAGCAATAGGACAAAACAAAAATATGAGGATACAGGTCTCTCTCCCGCTGGCTGGAACGGCAGAGATTGTACAGCGAACCCCGTGTTTTAGGGAATAAAAGATCAATCAGATCACCAAAGCATCTTTGGTCTAATTGAGTCTCATATCCAGAGACAAAACCTAAGTCTCTTATCATCCGTGCTAGATCATTGGTGATGTTCAGTTGTAAGAGCCATGGTTGGTATGGGAGATAATATCTTTGACCGCCACATTAAACTCGTTATGCTATGCTAAGACAGCTGATCTAAGTTTATATTCCAAGACACCCGCTACATAACTTGTAAAGGTGACGAGTAAAACTCTCGCTTAAGTGTTAACTGGAAAATTTTGCTAAGCAGGTTCCGTGTTTACTGACTTAACGGCGAAAATCCTCTTAAACTTTCTCGTCGCCTATTTCGCGAACAAGTTGGGCCGACATCATAGCAACAAGGTCAGAATTTTAAGGTAAATTATTCTTACTATCACAAAGTACTTACAATGCTCATCTTAATTAGGAATCATCGTCTTCATATCGCAACAGACTCGTATACAAAGGGTGTTCTTTCCACCCTAATAATAGTCTCCGAAACTGACGCACTACAACGACCACGACTCTCATGATTCCAAGGGGGCATGCGATAGGAGGAGGGCTCACACACGTCGAACTACATACTCTGCTTACGGTAGCTCTCAAAGAATACCACGAAGAGGTTAAACTCTTATTAAGCCTAAAAATAAAAGAAGCTAACCTCTTAACTTACTCCCATTAAATACAACGTATCACCGCGACCATTCCTCCGTCATAAACACAGTGTTATTAAATCTTGTTTCTCCCTTCCTTAGAACCAGAGGAGAGCTTGTTTTTTTTATTAATCTTATCAATTAATATATATATTAAATTAAGCATTTTCTTAATATAATTCTAGTATTACAGAATGGCTGAGTGGTCAACCGATGCTGTTGGTGTAACCCATGGGATTATGAGCTAGACTACGCCTTTTTTTTACTAATTTTTTTTTGTATTCAAATATAACCATTCCCTTCAAATAAGCCAAATAAATTTTAGTTTTTAAAAGAAAGGAAAAGTAATAAAAGTATACTACTTTATTAAAAAAATATATACATAACTCTGTCACTATATAATATATCGATATATTCTGTGGTACTGTTACCAGTACTGCACCGACACTTTTCCTTTTTCCTTCCCTTCTGCACTCTAACAAATACAACATACTAACTATAGTTAGAGTAAGCGATATTATTATATTCTACTCATTCCTTACACTGAACCGTATAGTTAATCCTAGCGTCCAATGGAGACTTCCTCTTGCTCTCGGGGTATGTAGATAGATGCTCTCTAAACATAATAGCACGTCTAAAAGATTCCTAAAAGCCAAATTTGCACAACTAACACTTGAAAACTTACTTGGTAGACTTTCTGAGGTGCTTAAAGTTGCGATGGCGTCTTCTGAGCCTTCTCCGAACTGTTGAAGGACGGCGACTCGGCCCTGACCACTCGTGCTTGTCCCGGGTGGCCTGAGTATAGCCACTTATAGCGTTGTCCAGATCGGAAGTTTGATCTTCGTCCTGCCTATATTCGCTAAGGAGTTCTTCTAACGACGACTCAAATTGTTCTCGGGTGAATATCTGGTAAGTACGTGCTAGTAGTTCCAAGGTTGCTGTCGTTGGTACCACTGGCAGCAAAAACAACCTTTGACCTTTAGATACAATTCGTAGTATAGAAGCACGCTCATGCTCGCTTAATACCCAACTTGCATGCGAAATCGAAAACTCCTAGACTCAGTCCACGCCATAGGAATTGCTTAAGGAAGCTCACCACTAAGTCAAAACCTGTAATAAAATCTGGGATTTACTGGTGTCCGCCATATCATTTTCGCCAAGCACGCATTTTTCAACATACGAACTTGCTTCGCGGGGATTCAAACTATTTATAGTCCCTTTGCAATTCTTAATAGCTAACCATCTTAGGACCTCTATCTCAAATTCCGAGGCTAGGTGCGCAGGACCTACGGAGATGCGGCGGTGAAATATGGTTACAATAGAGCAGTTAAAGGGGATAACGATTAACCTAACTGAGACTAACGCGGTACTTTTAACACGTATTTTTACTATAATATCCTGACAGCATCGCCGCTTGCAGCCGATTAACGCTCCAGCTCCTCGCAAAGAGGTAGATGCTCAGATGCAAGTTGACACAAACGAAGACTCCGCAGCGCAGCGGTGATATCTTTCCGCCGTGCTCACGGGTAGTAATTGAGATGGAGCCCACTCAGCCACATTCGATCGCAAGGCTCTGCTCCACTTCTGTAGTTACCACACTTCTTAAATAGAATATTAAGTATAATTCTACGAATTCGCATTTCCTCTTGAGTATTGTGGAAATAAGTTATCGTGGGGTGAGGGCAGGAATAGGTTAAAAATGTCACTTTACCTGCAAAATATGACCCAAAATCCACCCGCTACACTTTGACCTAGTAAAATTTAATACTAACTAATTTATAACAAAATTATAATTATATAAATGTTTGGAATTATTAAAAATAATCCAACGCGAGAAGGAATATTCACCTAAAAACATATGGCTTATGCTAGAGCGAGTGGGAAAGGTAGCGTTTTGGTGTGTTTTAGGCAAAAGGTTAATATCAGTTGCCTTGTACTGTAGATGAATCGTTCTCTCGGTTCTTTTAGAAATCAGAAATCTGACATAACAGAAGCCTCCGCAGAGGGTCTCCGTGGCTTTTGTCGACACCTCAGGGCTAACTTCCCCTGGACGAGTCCAGGTCATTTCAACATTATAATCTTTGATTGGTTAATAATGATTCTCGTTACGGTTACTCGAATAGCTTTAGTCTCCGAGTTCCAGAGCTCGTACGAGTGGTTCAAAGCAGTGGCGATACCACAACTTCTACTTTAATTCGTTTAACACACTTCAGGAATTTAGCCAAACTAATTAATGATGTCGAATACTAGTTATTATATCGAAGTAGTTGACTTTGAAAAGGCTTTTATTGGCAAACCTCACACTAAGAAAGTGCTCGTCAAGTGTACAAGGTCGCTAAAACGATTAAAAGACAGAGATATTACACGTAAGTTCCTATAAACTCCCTCACAATAAACATAAGGAAGATCCTTACGCTGATATTCTTTAGGTTTAAACCCCGCCGGTTGCAACCCACTGTCCCACGCAACGAAACGCCACTATGAACCAAGTACGACTGAAATCCAAGAGACCAGAAGATATCGTCGCTCCGTAGATCTCCGATTATCGAAACTACAATTTTCTCGTTTGGTGAGCTCATCAACCCGAATTCACATTAAATTTGGGATTCTGACTTGAAGTAAAGATCCGGGAAGCGGCTCGCGCAGTCTGCCCTATGGCCGGAGGAATGTGCTGTCAGTCTCAGGCCATACAAGCACTCCAAGAAGCCTCGGAAGCTTTTCTCATGTATCTCTCTAACGATACTAACCTGTGTGCTCTAATGCGAAGAGGGTGGCGATCATCGGAAAGGGTATGCGGTATGCGAAGACGGGTCAGGGTGCATAGAAGCAGGAATTTCGATACCCTACCTGCGATTAAAGATTAAGCATGTGGGAGACCAAAAAAAAAGTAGGCAGTGGAATGGGATATTAAAGATGCCCTTATATAATATTAGTATATTAGCACTCAAATGCTCATTTTATGTCTAGCACGAGAGCGTATTATAAGATCGTTACGACCTAATAAAAGCAAATGCTATTTATAATTTTGTAGTAGTCTCATATTGTGAAAAGTAATAAGACTTAACGTGTAATGGGTTAGAATACGAGGGCATCAGAGGTCGTAACATTACAAAGGTCTTTTCCCGTAATCGATTCCAAGCTTTACGGCGTCGATTTCGAGTTTCTTAAAAGGAAAATGCCCATGTGTTTGAAAGAGTACCCTCCCTACCTAATATTAGGTGTACCGGGCTAATATTTACCTAGACGGAACCTTTGAATACACATATTCAAAACGTCAATCTTAAGCTCTGCAAACCTGGTCGAGACTTAGCTGTCGACGAAGCTATCAAGCGGTACACAGGCCGATCAAAGGTTATTACAACAATACCGAATAAACCTGCACCTACCGGAATCAAGATTTGGGTGGTTGCACAACAAGGCTTCTTTTTGCGGTGGCTTTACCACCAACAATGGAGGTGCTTTTGGAGTCGATAAAATCAAAGGTCTAAACGCTACTCAAGCTGTTGTGCCGTCACTTTTAAAACAGCTCCCTTCGGCTTCATACCACGTTTACCTTGATAATCTCTTTACGTCTACTCAGTTGCTCGAATATCTGCGGAAGGAAGGCTTTGCAGCAACTGGCACATGTAGGACAACATCAGGAGTAATCCAGGATCTTGTGGACCTTAAGAAAACACGGGAAAAAGAAGCCAATGCCATGCCCTGGGGTACCACAATCGTTATGCCTACCGAGTCTGAAAACGTCCTTCATGCCGGCTTTCAAGACGGAGCTTTTGCCTTAGCTATGTCGACATTTTGGGATGGTAAAACCAAGGTTCTACGGGTGCGAAAACGACCAAAAGAGACAGCCGGAAATGCAAAGGTCTCTCGGAAACCTTTCGGGAATCAACCTACTAAAAAGCTTCTCATTCCAGAGCTTTTTGACGAATACAACCACTATTAAACAAGGAAATAGAAGGGTAATGTGAGGGTTTACCCCTAGAATAGAGCTCGATATTGAAGTGTGCCTAGTGGCCTGAGGCTGCTTAGTACTTGTTTCAAGCACGTCTCACTAGTAGACCTGATATGGCCAGATGCCCCCCGTAGTTCATTCTGTACAGTTGACAATATACTTGATTTGCCCTAATTGAGTCTGCGTACGATTCTTGATTGCATATCGTTGAGCTGAAGACGTTACGTCCAACAGGTTCTACTATTGCTATCATCACGTGACCTAGATGTAAGAATCGGACGCAATAAATGACAGCCTAAGATTTAAAGCTACTGTAGATAATAGCAGAATTAGAAGCTTGGGCACTAAATGGATAATCGAAGTGGACCCTAGATTTCTGTTTCTGCCATCCACCTTCCAGTTCCTTCAGCTTCCCCCTCAGAAGAACAAATCGAGAGTGGCTCCGAATATCCCATGGCCCCTATGGCTTCTAGAATTCCTGCAGTAAGCCTGGACGATTGGCCGGTCTTCCGCGCTGTGGTGATGCTCCACGATATCATTGCCACGAGGTTGCAGCTCAGCTGCAGGTGCCAGCCTCAACTCGACGTCTTCTCCAATCACGACTGAAGGTGGTTTTCTAGCCGGGATCAACTACTCTACGGTTGAATGCTTACCTCTCATATACACTATCGGTTCACAAAGTTACCACATAAGGCACTGATCCGACCCGGGCGATACCCCATGGACCTAATCCACTCGGACGTCAGTGGGCCCTCTTAGAGTTCAGGGTTACGACGGTACGCGCTATATCGCTACCTTCCGGTGCGATCAAACGAAAGCAGCCGCGGTATACTTGATGAAATCTAAAGGCGACCTTACGGATTGCTTTATGCACTTCAAGGGCCGTTAACGGCTCCGAGGTGGTGAATATGTCTCCGGAAGGCTTCAAGCCTATCTTAAAAATCAAGGTATCTTCTGGGAGCCTACCGTCGCCGGAAACCCCGAGATGAATAGTGCCGTTGAACGCCTAGGCCGAACGCTCTGGACAAAAGCAGTCGTTATGCTA